>CAUYQU010037337.1:0-51364 GCA_963574635.1 Cheracebus regulus
AAAGAAAGAAAGAAAAAACAAACACAGGCCAAGCACGGTGGCTCATGTCTGTAATCCTAGCATTTTGGGAGACTGAAGTGGGCAAATCACCAGGTCAAGAGATAGAGACCATCCTGGCCAACATGGTGAAACCCCGCCTCTACTAAAAATACAAAAATTAGCCAGGCATGCTGGCACGCGCCTGTGGTCACAGCTACTCAGGAGGCTGAGGCAGAAGAATTGCTTGAACCCCAGAGGCGGAGGTTGCAGTGAGTCCAGATCTTGCCACTGCACTCCAGCCTGGGCAACAGAGCAAGACTCCGACTCAAAAAGAAAAAAACAAAAACAAAAACAGCACAACTAACCTGGACTCTTCAAAAATATTAAAGTCATAAAAAAGAAAGGCTGAGAAAAAAAAGTTGTATAAGGCCAGGACCAGTGGCTCATACCTGTAATCCCAGCACTTTAGGAGGCAGAAGTGGGCTGATCACTTGAGGTCAGGAGTTTGAGACCGGCCTAGCCAACATGGTGAAACCCCATCTCTACTAAAAATATAAAAATTTGGCCAGGCACGGTAGCTCACACCTGTAATCCCAACACTTTGGAAGGCCGAGGTGGGTAGATCACCTGAGGTGAGGAGTCCGAGACCAGCCTGACCAACAAGGCAAAACTCTGTCTCAAAAAAAAAGAAAAGAAAAAAAGAATACAAAAATTAGCCAGGTGTGGTGGTGCGTGCCTATATCCCAGCGACTCAAGGAGGCTGAAACAGGACAATAGATTGACCCTGGGAGGCAGAGGTTGCAGTGAGCCAAGATAGCGCCACTGCACTCCAGCCTGGTGACAGAGTGAGACTGTATAAAAGAAACAACAAACCAAAACAAAATAAATTTAGATAGATATATAGGTGTTTTTTTTTTTTTTCATTCACAGCCTAACACTTCTCACCTCCTCCACTGCCAGCATTCTGCTGCAGCCATGGACACTTCCCACCTGGAGTACTGTAGTCAACTCCTCACTGGGTACCCCAGCTTCCACCTTCACCCCCAACAGTCTGCACCCCATACTCTCTTAATGCCTGAGTCAGATCACATCCCACCTCTGCTCCGAGCCCTCTTGTGGCTCCTGTCTTGCTCAGAGACAATGCCAGAGTCCTCAGCACAGCCCTCTTGACCTTGTGAGTTCTGGTTCCTGCCGGCACCCCCGTGCTGTCCGGCACCCCCGTGCTGTCCTTCGCTGGCTCGATGCCTTCCTGGGCCCTTGCACTTTCGGTTCCCTGTATCTCCTCTCCGTGAGCTTCAAGGTGGCCACGGTGCTTTTCCACTGCTAGATGTCCAGCTCCCAGAACACTGCCTGCCACAGAGACCAGTGAGAATTAATGAATGGGCTGGGCATGGTGGCTCATGCCTGTAATCCCAGCACTTTGGGAGGCTGAGGCTGGAAGATCACTTGAGGTCAGGAGTTTGAGACCAGGCTGGCCAACATGCGGAAACCCCATCTCTACTAAAAATACAAAAAAAAAATTAGCTGGGCGTGGTGGCCCACGCCTGTAATCTCAGCTACGAAGTAGACTAAGGCAGGAGAATCAATTGAACCTGGGAGATGGAGGTTGCAGTGAGATCATGCCACTGCACTCCAGCCTGAACGACAGAGACTACGTCTCAAATAAAAATAAAAGTAAGCAATTTCCTTGGTGCAAGCTGGAGGGTGGAGAAAAGGAGAACACTCAGGCCCTCACCCCTGCCCCACGCAGAAAGACAGACTTTTTTTCCACCAGCCCAGGGAGCCCTTGGAAGTTGTGGCGCCAAGGTGTGACCTGATAAGAAACTGGTTTAAGAAAGGTCACATAGGGTGTGCCCCGGAGGGCAAAGGCAGGCATTGTCCATTCTCCCTGGTGACCTGGCCCCAGAAACCTTTATCCTTTCAGTCTCCAAGGCAAGGATTTCTGAAGGTTTCAGGAAAAAATTCCCAAGCCCATCCCCAACGACTTGAGAAACTAGTCTGTTAGATTCAAGACCCCAACACTTAAAGGGTCAATGGCAGGGGCAGGGGTTTCACAGACCTTCCTCCTGGTGGCCTCTGTGCTCCAGAGATGAGATCTGCTCAGTGGACGAACATTGGGCCAATTCTTCACAATTGCAAGGGTGGGGAACCAGCCGAGTTATCAGGTTAACAGAGAAGCCTCCAGACTTAATTAACCAAGGTGCTGACGTGTCCACAGACACAGACACACACACACACACACACACACATACACACACCGTCGGCTCCTGCATCTTGATGCAAATTAGTTAAATAGGGCCACCCCAGAGGTCAGAACCCCAAGCACAGAATCTGTCCCCTCCCCTTCTCCCCTGGGGCCGGTCAGTTTCCTTTCAATTCCGCCCTGCCCACCCGTTGCTATCCTTTTCTTATACTAAGTAGGTCCTCCCGACCCTCAGGCGTCCACTCCCCACTCTGCCCTGGGCGTTCGAACTGGACGTTCTTCCCACTTCCAGACTCAGACCGGGCGAGCAATTCAGCTCTAGGTAAAGCGGGATGACTGCCACCGACGCTGCTGTTATCGTGGCCATTTATTATCTTCCCGAGGGAGAGTTTTCCGCCTTCTCCCTTCTCCTCACCCCACCCGCGTGGGACATTCCCGCTGCCGGGGGCCGGGACCAAAGAGTCCCTGATGCGGGCGTCTGGGGACAAGAACGTCCCTCCTGCCGGAGCTGCAGGCGCGGTTCTGCCTCTTCCCGTCACTCCGGCCGTTGCACGGGGGTGGGCGTCCAGAGCTGGGGCCGGGTAAAGGGAACCTGCTTGCGACCCCCTCATCACTGCACTCACCGAAGTCCACCGCTACTGGCGCCCCCACTTCCGCCGGCGCCCCCGCTGCAGAGGCCCGGGCAGGCAGCGAGCCGCGGAGCCTGGGTTCCGGCCGCGCCGCCCCTACCGCCCCACGTGGTCACGGGCTGGCTCGCAGGCTTGGAAGCCAGCACAACTCGGGTCGCCACCCGGCCCGCGGCTTTGCGGGGCACTTTGGTCCGCTCTTCCTGCCTGCGAGTTGGGGGCATCTGGGATGCCCATTTTCGGCAGGAAGAAACCGAGGCTCAGAGAGGGGAAGACTTCCTCCCGGCCGGGTTAAGGGGAGAGCTCGGTCTTTGCATCCCCGTTCCTGTACACATAAGCACGCCTACCCCTTGCCTCCACCGGGAAACCCCGCTCCTCTACAGGAAACCTGGAGATCATGATCTCAGATGCCGCATACCAAGAAGGTAGCTGGGCTGGATCAGAGGCGGTCATTTTGTCCTCCAGCTCTCCCTGTAGTCCCATTTCACAAAGGGGAAAACTGTGGCCTTGAGTGGGAAATATGAACCTCCCTACTCCAAGCCCAGTCAGAATTCACTTTCTCCATGCGGGGTCCTACTTACGAAGAGATCCTGTGAGCCTCTGCTTTCCACTAGATCTCCAAGGCCTAATGCCAGGTATACAATTTGGTGGTCTGCAAATGTCTGTTGAAAGAATGCCGTCAGGCACATAGTAGGTGCTCAATAAATATTTGTTGACTTAACTATGAACGGGCAGGGGCTGTATTTATGAACAAGACAGACTCCCATCCTGCCTCCTAGCACCGATATTCTAGTAGGGTAGAAGGGACAGAATAGGATAAAACGAGCAAATACACAAACAAGATCCTTCAGAGTTTGATCAAAGTGATATATAAAGAGTAAAATAGGCCAGGCACGATGGCTCATGCCTGTAATCCCAGCACTTTGGGAGGTCGAGACAAGTAGATCACCTGAGGTCAGGAGTTTGAGTCTAGCCTGGCCAACATGGTGAAACCATTTCTACTAAAAATACAAAATTTAGCTGAGTGCCCGTCATCCCAGCTACTTTGGAGGCTGAGGCAGGAGAATTATTTGAACCTGGGAGGCAGAGGTTGCAGTGAGCTGAGATTGTGCCATTGCATCCAGCCTGGACAACAGGAGTGAGACTCCATTTCAGGGAGAAAAAAAAAAAAAAAGTAAAAAAAGGGCAATGGGATAGTGGGTGGCTGGGGTTGCAGTGGAGCTTAAAATTGGGAGGTCTGAGGCTGAGTGCCATACCTGTAATCTCAGCACTTTGGGATACTGAGGCAGGAGAATCGCCTGAAGTCAAGAATTCCAGACCAACCAGAGCAACAAAGCGAGTCCCTGTCTCTGTTTAAAAAAATTTTTTTGAAAAATTAAAAATTATTTTTTTAAAAAAGGGTGATCAGAGGAGGTGGCATTGAAGAAGAAACCACCTTAGATAACCCTCTAGTTCCAACCTGCCATACCTCCTTTGACAGATGGAGAAAGTGAGATCACAGAGGGAACTAGGGACAGATGGAGGTCATGGAGTGTAATTTGCAAGGCCTTCAGCAGGGTGGGGCTACTTTAGATACTGTTGGTCAGGGCCCTCTGCTCTCAGGAGGACAATGGAGCCCAGACTTGAATAACAATATGCAGAACTCCAAGAGATCAGCATCTGAAATCAGCATCTGGGCTGGGCACAGCTGGGGGAGGACAGATTCTGGCCCTGACCTCGGGGCGCTTGCGCTGGGTGGGGGAGAGGACAGTCCAGGAGCAGTTCCTGCCGTCGGGTGCCCGGAAGAAAAGAATACTTATCAGGGGTTGAGGCTGGAGCAGGGTGTCAATGCCACTTCAGACAGTGAGCAGAGAGAACTGCTTAGGGAGGAGAGCTCAAGGAGGCGGAGTGGAGGCAGGTGAGCTGCTTGGTTATTTCGTTTTAAGGGTGACTTCTGGTCTAGGAACAGAGTTGGTGTGTATGATTACAGTTCTCCTCTGCTCAAAACCCTCCCAAGGCTCCGGTCTCTGGAAAACAAAAAGACCTTAAAGTGATCAAAAGATCACTTGGATCTGCTCCCATTTTTTTTACTGAACTCAATCCCCAGCCCATATTACTCCTCCCTCCCTTTCCTTGTATTTCCTCAATGCCCAGGTCCACTGACTAGCCAGTCCTTACTTCCCTCCCGCCTAAGCTCCCCCATGCCCTTTCCCAGCAAAGGGGAGAAGATGGAATCCCTCAATCCCAGCAACCCTGTCCGCCTTTCCAGCTTTCTTTTGCTCCAGGGCACTGGTCATTATGAAGGGCCATCTATATTTTACATAATTATATTTATAGTGTCTTCCCCCACCGTTTAAACTCCGTGCAGGCCAAGATTATCGTCTGTTTCCTGCTGTATCAGTGCTTCAAACAGCCTGGCGCACAGGAGGCACTCAGTGAATGCTTGCAAAATGATTTTTTATTGTAATGCATTTAATGAAATAGCCCAGATTACTATTAGGCATTTAATAAGAAACGTGACCGTTTTCTCCCTTGGTGTGCGTGGGCATCCCGCCTTAGTTTCACCTGCCCTAAAATGGGATCAGGGATAGCTGTTTCAACGCCTTGCGGGAACTCGGTGTGATTAAATTTGGTCACTAAGCCAAACGCAAGGGGCACGCACTGCCTAGATTGAGTTAGGCCGCAGGCAGGGCGGCTCGGTCCCCTCCCATGAGGCCCGCCCTGGTGGGCGGAGACACGGGCCTGGCCAGCACGTGTAAGAGTTCGCGGCTGGTCGCTGCAGTCACTCACCTGAGCGCGCACGGTCCGCGCGTCCTCCGCTCGTGCGTCCTCCGCTCGCCTGCCCGCCTGCTCGCCTGCCCGCCCGCCAGCTCGCCCGGCCCGCGACTCATGTCCCGCCGCAAGGCCGGCAGCGCTCCCCGCCGAGTAGACCCCGCGCCCGCCGCCAGCCCAGACGACGAGATGGAAATGCCGGACCTCGTCATCGAACTGAAGCCCGAGTCGGACGCGCCGCCCCAACAGGCACCAAGGCTGGGGCCCTTCTCCCCGAAGGAAGTGTCCCCGGCGGGGCGGTTCGGGGGCGAACCGCACCACTCCCCTGACCCCAAGCCCGCCGGGGCCGCCCTCCTTGCCCTCGGCGCGCAGAACCCGTGGACCCTGTGGACGTCGCTGACCCCGAACCTTCCAGGTGAGGGCCCGGCACCCCTGCCCCGGGCTCTGAGCCCAGCCTCCCTTACCTTTGACCCTCGGGTGGGACCCCTGCCTTTGGGCATGGGCTCCCTCGCCCTGCCTTCTCGCCTTCGCCCCGTCCTGTCGCCCAGGCTCCCTTCTGACCTTCGGTTTCCCCTCTTCCTCGGCACCCTCAGCCCCCCATCCTGGCCCCACCCCAGGCTCACCACTCGCTTCCTCCCTGCAGACCGCCAGCCCTGGACCGACAAACACCCAGATCTGTTGACCTGCGGCCGCTGCCTGCAGACCTTCCCGTTGGAGGCCATCACTGCCTTCATGGACCACAAGAAGCTGGGCTGTCAGCTCTTCAGAGGCCCCAGCCCCAGCCAGGGCTCAGGTGAGTAAAGGCGGGTGCAGTCCCCCTCTCAAGTTCAAGGGCTGGGCTTCCTGCTGGAGAGGGCTGGGCTGGACGGCAGGGCACTGAGCACTACTTCCCCTTTCTCGCGTCCCATCGGGTGCATCTTAGGCGTGGCCAGGGCCTGCCCGTCCTAGGGCAGGGACTCGTGGTGGTGGGAGGGAGGGTGGGGGAGGCTGGGCAGGGAAGGACAGCCGCCTACAGGGTGTGGCCAGCCCCAGAAGAAGAGACTGGGGATGTGCCCCCCGCACACACCCCCAACCTGGTTTCACTTCTCCTTCCTCTTGGCCAGAAATAACTGGCCAGGTGGCTGGACCAGGGTGGCAGTGGGGGGACCTCTGGGGAGGGCAGCGGCGGGGGGGAGGGGAGTGGAGGCCAGCTGGAATGGGGAGGTTGCACCCCCTCCTGTCCGTCACTTCTGATTGAGATGCTGGCACAGCTAGCTGTTCAGAGCCAGGGAAGGGGCTTCTGGCTTCCCTCGTGATGGAATCTCCCATCCCTACGGCCTGGGATTCCCCTGGTTTGAGCGAGCTCCCGGGTGCTGGACACCTGGGTTCCTCCTCTTGGAAGGGAATTAAAATCCTTCACGTGGTGCTTGAGCTTTTGGTCAGTGTGGGCTGCAGGGCTTAATTCAAACCTAATTCCCAGCCCCCTGGCCCTTTTCCTCCTGGGACCTTTGAGAAGTGGAATTATTCAGGATTGGGCCAGGGAGGGTCTTGGTGGTGAGAAAGAGGAGGGGCTTGTATTGACTGAATCAGCTTTAGAGTTGGAGCAGGGAGAGTGGCCTGTTGGGGGAGACAGGGGCTGTGATGGAATCGCTGGAACAAAACACTGCAGGGCTTGGAGAATTGTGGGCACCTTGGTTTCACAGGCGCTGCTGTTTGAGCGCTTATGTGGACCGATGCTCTCATCCATTCCCCAATGAGGTCACAAACACCCTTGAAAGGGAGGGGACCTCTAGGGTCCCTGAATTGTAGCAACTGGGGCTCACAGAGGACTGTCTTGCCCAAGGTCACACAACTAGGGAGCAGAGAAGTCTGAATTTGAATGCAGGCCAGGCCTGTGCTCTTGGTGGAGGACTGGTTGAATTACGAACGTTGCCCCATCCAAGACTCTAGAAATTTGAAGAATGGAAAGGACCCCGAAGGTCCAGAGAAAAATCCAAATTCAGGTTTGGGGCTCTCAATTTGAGGTCCATGCAGAGGGTGGGGGACCCAGGTCACTCTTACCTCTTTACTTAGTGACCGCTAAACCTTCTCCGTAGCTATCTCCATTATTATTAATTTTTTTTTTGAGGCAGAGTTACACTCTGTCACCCAGGCTGGAGTGCTGTGGTGAAATCTCAGCTCGCTGCAACCTCCGCCTCCCAGGTTCAAGCAATTATGTTTCAGCCTTCCAAGTAGCTGGGATTACAGGCACATGCCACCATGGCCAGATAATTTTTGCATTTTTGGTAGAGACAGGGTTTCACCATATTGGCCAGGCTGGTCTCAAACTTCGAACCTTAGGTGATCTGCCTGCCTCCTGAAGTGCTGGGATTATAGGTGTGAGCCACCACGCCCAGGCCTAAACCAAAAATCTTATTTGAAAGCCTCTGTTCCCAGCTGGACATGGTGGCTCACGCCTGTAATCCTAGCACTTTGAAGGGCTGAGGTGAAAGGATTACTTGAGGCCAGAAGTTCAAGAATAGCCTGGGCAACATAGCAGGACCCTGTCTCTTTAAAAAATACTAACTACTAAATCAAAATTTTAAAGAAAAAAGAAAAAAAACAAGCCTCTGTTCTGCCCTCTCCCCCTCCGCCAAGAGTCTGGATTGAAATCACAGCTTTACCCCTTCCGAGCTCTGTGACCTTGGGGAAATGCCTCTCTCTGCCTCAGTTTTCCTACCTGGAAAATGGAGATCTTATTTTCCTTTCCTGAGGGAAAGCTGGCCTATGAGCCATTGCTCAGCACCTAGCATGTACGAATTGCTCACTGAATTACCATAACTTTGTAAAAGATTTTCAAACGCATGGCCCAGTGCAGTGGCTCACACCTGTAATCCCACCACTTTGGGATGGGAGGTCGAGGCGGGTGGATCACTTGAGTTCGAGACCCGCCTGACCAACACAGTGAAACCCTGTCTCTGCTAAAAATGCAAAAATTGGCCAGGTGTGTGTGGGGGGCGCCTGTAATCCCACCTACTTGGGAGGCTGAAGCGTAAGAATAGCTTGAATCTGGGAGGTGGAGGTTGTGAGCTGAGATCCTGCCACTGCACTCCAGCCCGGGCGACAGAGAGACTGTCTAAAAAAAATGGTTTTAGGCTGGGTGCAGTGGCTCATGCCAGTAATCCCAGCACTTTGGGAGGCTGAGGCAGGTGGATCACCTGAGGTCAGGAGTTCAAGACCAGCCTGGCCAACATGGTGAAACCCTGTCTCTGCTAAAAATGCAAAAATTAGCCAGGTGTGATGGCGGGCTCCTGTAATCCCAGCTACTCAGGAGGCGGAGGCAGGAAAATGTTGAACTGGGGAGGTGGAGGTTGCAGTGAGCCAAGATCATGCCACTGCACTCCAGGCTGGGCAATGGAGCAAGACTGTCTCAAAAAAAGAAATCGTTTTCAAACACAAATCCTCAGGTACTCAGTACCCACTCTACAGATTTTTCATTTCCACCCGTCCTCTGAGCATCAGCTTCCTGGTCCTTCCAGGGTGTGTCTGTCTTGTTACTGCCAAGTCCTTGGCCCCTGCAGGAGTGCCTGTCCCACAGAAGGTGTCCAGCTGGCAGCTGTGAACTACAACCCCTGTGACTCCTACCCCTCAGCACTAACACTCTGCCTCTTTTTCTTGCCAGAACGAGAGGAGCTGAAGGCCTTGAGCTGCCTGCGCTGTGGCAGACAGTTCACCGTGGCCTGGAAGCTGCTGCGCCATGCCCAGTGGGACCACGGACTGTCCATCTACCAAACGGAATCAGAGGCCCCGGAGGCCCCACTGCTGGGCCTAGCCGAGGTGGCCGCAGCCGTGTCGGCAGTGGTGGGGCCAGCCGTTGAGGCCAAGAGCCCTCGAGCAAGTGGGAGCGGGCTCACCCGGCGAAGCCCCACCTGCCCCGTGTGCCAGAAGACCCTCAGCTCCTTCAGCAACCTCAAGGTGCACATGCGCTCACACACAGGCGAGCGGCCCTATGCGTGTGACCAGTGTCCCTACGCCTGCGCCCAGAGCAGCAAGCTCAACCGCCACAAGAAGACCCACCGCCAGGTGACGCCCCAGAGCCCCCTCATGGCCGACATCAGCCAGGAGCAGGCCTCTGCGGCCCCTCCGGAGCCGGCTGCCCATGCCGCTGCCCCTGCCAGCACCCTCCCATGCAATGGTGGTGAGGGGGCTGGAGCTGCCGCCACGGCAGGTGTCCAGGAACCCGGGGCTCCCGGCAGAGGGGCTCAAGCTGGCCCCGGTGGAGACACCTGGGGAGCCATTGCCACAGAACAGAGAATCAACCCTGCCAACAGCCAGAAGGCATCACCCAAAAAGATGCCCAAGTCAGTGGGCAAGAGCCGCGGGCCCGGGGGCAGCTGCGAGTTCTGTGGGAAGCATTTTACCAATAGCAGCAACCTGACGGTGCACCGGCGCTCGCACACCGGGGAGCGCCCCTACACCTGTGAGCTCTGCAACTACGCCTGCGCCCAGAGCAGCAAGCTCAACCGCCACCGCCGCATGCACGGCATGACGCCTGGCAGCACCCGCTTCGAGTGTCCCCGCTGCCGTGTGCCCTTCGGCCTGCGAGCCACGCTGGACAAACACCTGCGGCAGAAGCACCCCGAGGCGGCCGGGGAGGCCTGAGCCCCGGAAGGCCTCCTACTGCCGTCCCTGGTACCGCAGCACAGTTCACCTCCTTGTGTCTGCCCCATCTCCAAGTAAATTCCCCCTTTTATTTACACACCTCTGGACTCTGGCTTTCTTGGGGTGCCTGAGGTGGGGCGGGAGGCTTCCCCTCCTTGGGGTGGACGGCTGGACAGACCGGTTTGGAGTGAGGGGGTGAGGGAACGGCCAGCCCCCAGTGCCTGGGGCGCAGCAGGACTGGCACAGAAAGCCGCGCTCCCAGTTCCTGGTGTGGGCGAGGCCAGGGCAGGGGCCGAGGCGAGGGCGGGGAGAGGCCTGGACCTGTCGCCAGAGGCCCCGGGCAAAGGGGCCCATGTGGGACATGCTGGGCCGACACCCTGTGTCCACACCTGCGGGCAGGTCTGGGCCCTCTCCCTTGGGACTGTGCCCTGGCCTCCTAAGCAGGCGTCACTGAGCCACGGCAGGTTCTGAAGAACAGGGGCCTGCCACTTCGCCATCAGATGCAGGCAGGATGTCCCACGCAGGGAGCACTGGCACCTGGCCTGTACCCAAGTGCCCTCCCAGCTGGCTCTGCTGGCTGGTGGGCCCTGGTGGGGTACAGCCCTGCACCAACCACATAGAGGACACTGAGGCAGGTGACGGGAATTAAATAATGTTTGGCTTTATTTCACTAGAGAGAAAACCAGCAGCATCACAGCTTGAGCCCCTCACCCCACCCCCTTGTCCTCCCCACCCCCCGCTCTTCTGCCTAATGTCGGTAATGGGGGCTTCGGGATCGGGACCTTGAGCGCCTGGAAAGAGAAAGGGAGGGACCCTAAGGATGAGGCATCCACACCAACACACTTGGGGCCACAGAGGTTTCTGTGATCAGGGGACTTGTCTGCAGAGGGAGGGACGCTCCCCAAAGGATGGGACCAACCCCTCCAGCTGGAGGTGGGCAGAGGGTGAGGCTGGAGAAATAAGAGCCAGGACCCCAGGATCTCCCATCAAAGGACAAATGTAACTTCCCAGGAAGGAGAAGGTCATGGGCTTCCTTACCTTCGAGAAGAGCTATATTCTCGACCTGGAAAGAAAACAGGTGAAGCCTGAGCACACGTCCAGCGCCAGGGTCTCTTCCCTGACCTGGGACGAGGTCCTCCAAGCAGGTATTATCTCCAAATGAGGGGACGACATTTCCAGAGAGGCCGGTGGCTGCAGTTTGTGCCTCTCCCCAGCCTATGCTGGAATAAGCCTTTCTTCTAATTCTTGCCATCACCTGTGACTAAAGCGATCACTGTGTGTGTGTGTGCACGTCTGAAGAGCTTTCATTTCTGGGAGGCTCATGTGGAACATGGACTGTGTTTTTGTTGTAAGCACGTTTGACGTTTTTCTTTCAAGCCCCGGGCCCTCCGGCCTGGTGGGCACTCACTGTGGCGGGGCGAGGGCGAGCGGCTCTGGCGGCTGTACTGGCGCTCCCACTCCTCTCTCTCCTTCTCTCGGCGCTCCCGCTCCCTGCAAAGGCAAGTGGCCCAGGAGGCAGGGGCTCCACACCTCACTCCAGGGAGGACAGTCAGACCAAGGGGGCTAGTACTGCTACCGATCCTGGCTTGGAAAGGGAGCCCCAGACTGGAATCCCAGCCCCCTCTTCCTGGGAAAGCCTTGCTGAACAGAGGGAGGCTGGACAGTCCCATCATTTCCTGCCTGGGGGAGCAGCTACACACACGGTGCTCAAATGGTCTCTGTCACAGTGGCCAGGCTTGGCAACCCAACAGCTGGAGCTACCGGGTGCCTTCTCTGTGCCTGGCTGTGATCAGGCCAAATCCTCCCAACTGCCTGTTGGGGCCGGGGGGACAATGACTCCGTCTCCACTTAGGAGATGAACAAACTGAGGCTCGAACTGAACAGGAGAAAGACTCATGGCGGTGGTGGCTAAACAGCCTGCCAGGCCAACAGAACAGCAGAGGTGACTGGCACTTGGAGGCTGGAGGAGCTGGGAGGAGGTCGCTGTGTCAGGAGGCAGGCCAAAACCGAGGAAGGAAATTGAGGGAGAGGAGCAAGAAAGGTGGCTGGGCACAGCCCCGAGGGCCAGGCAGGGCTCTGCCTTTCATCCACCCACAGGGGCTGGGCAGGGCTCCTGGTGGGAAGGCCAGGCAGCCCAGGAGCAGGAGGCGTGGCCACGGGACAGGGAAGGGCAAGGACTCACTTCATCCGGATCTTGCGGGCCATGGCTCGAAGCTCGTCCTCCCGCTCCTGCAGCAGACGGGGCCATGAGGGCGTGGCCGGGCCCGCACATGCCTGCCACCCCAGCCTGCCCTTCCCCCCTTCACCTGCCGCTCATGCTCCTGCTGGATCATCTTCTCCTGTGCCGCCTTCTTATCCGCCTTGACTGTGGGGAGGAAGAAACACGGCAGCTGAGGGGTGCCCTTAAGAGCCCCGCTCTCTACGAGGAGGCTGAGCTCAGACAGGTCAACCTGACTGCAGAGGCCCCAGCACGGCGGCCGCGGAGCCGATGCCAACCCCCTGCTCCCAGAGCACGTGAGCACCCCTCGCCTGCGCGGCCTCTAGGGACGGGCCAGGCTTCCCAAAGTGGCACTGGCTCTCCCTGCCCGGACTGCCAAGGGGAAGACGAGCTGGGAAACCCTGGAGGGACGGGGCAGGACATACACTGCCTGTTCAGCGCCTTCTGCATCCTCAGCTTCAGCTTCTCCTGCGGCGTCAGCTTGGGCTGGGGAGGGGGGAGAAGAGGCAGGAGAGGGGGTGGGTGTCCCAGAGCTCCCACAACCCACCTCAGCCAAGAGCCTGGGGCTTTGGGGAGGGGAGGGACGGCACAGGGAGGAGGGGCAGGCTGTGGACAGCCCCGAGGCTCCCAGAGGCTCAGTGACAGGTGGAGCCCCAGTGTGCAGTGAGGAGGGGAGGGGGACATGGTTCTCATGGGGGCAGACCCTTCCCCTCCCCTCCCAGTCCCTGGGGCTGGATCTCCCAGCCCACCCGGGCCCCCCTGCAGGCCCACCGGGCCCAGCTCTCGGGCACTGCTGCTGACGGGAATTAGACGGGCGAGTTCCAAATTCTTACTGACTTTGGCAGCTCCTGTCTCTTTACCAGCGGCAGGTTCGGTCCTGGGTGGGGGCAGGGCCAGAACACAGTTGGGAGGAGGAAAGGCAGTTGCCACCTCTGACCCCAGCCTCAGCACTGCCCTCAGAACCCCCGGGTGCGCCCATGTCCCTCTCAGACCCCACAGCATCTGTAACACAGGGCCCTGTCCCCCTCTGACCCTCACCTAGGAAAAGGTTTTTACTCTGCAGATCCTCCAGGATGTGATGTGTCCTCTTCAGACCCCCCAGGCCAGGGCTGTGACCCCCTGAAATCCACCCACCCCGGCCAGGGCCATGCCCCGCCCCCCAGGCCTCCCGTGGTAGCTCTAAGTTCCCCTCATAAAGAAAACAGTGACGTTCACCCTCACACCCAAGTTTGGCAGCCCTCTTCCTCCAGACCCGCCCTGCTCACTTTTTCAGCTTCTCGCCCACAGCAGGGGACGCCGCCGGCCTGGTCAGCTTCTCTCTTGCAGGTGATGGCGAGGGGCTCTGGCTGCGGCTCTGGCTGCGGCTGTGGCTGCGGCTCTGGCTGGGGCTGGGGCTGTGGCTGTGGCTGCGGGTCAGGCTGCGACTGCGGGATGGGCTGAGGGACCAGCTGCTGTGGCTGTGGCTACTGCTGTGGTGCCTGAGGCCCCGGCCGCCCCGCCTGTAGCGGTCCCCTGAGTGGGAGCGGCTCCTGGGGATTCGGCAGGGCGGGAGGAGGACTGTGAGACTCCAGGATTCCCAACTGCACCCCACGCAGGCTCCAGATCCACAGTCCTCCTGCAAGGCCTGGGGTCACAGGCTTGACTCTCCTCTCCCTCGGAAATACCCCAGCGCTGCTACTCTCCCTCAGAAATACCCAGCGCTGCACTCTGGCCTCCCTCCTGCTACAGAGACAGCACTCTAGATACGCTGGACCTAAGGGCAGTCCTGCCATCATGAGCTGTGCCTGGCACACATCACCTCTCCCTCACTAGACACCCACTTGCCAACTTCCTGGGAGGTGAGCCCTGGGAGGGATGGCTGGCTCCCCTTTATGAGCTGTGCCCAGCTCAGGCAAAACGGTGTTTCAGGGTGACCTCACCTACACCCTCACCCACCTCCTCATGCTGCTGGTGTCCTGGGTCTTGAAAGCAGTGGGGACCACCCCTTGTCCTCCACCAGTCTCAGCACAGACCCACAAGTTCCAGCCTAGGGATGTGGAACCCCATCCCTTCCCTGCTCAGGACCCTGGTGGGACTCTCCAGCCAGCAGCAACCACTCTCAGGCTGGCATTCAAAATATGCCCAGGCCCCACCTGCCCCTAAAACCTTTCTCTTGTCATTACTCTGGGTACGTTACAAGGAATGTATGATCTGGAAGCCAGTTTTCTGGGCCACACACTGACTGTGCTTGGGTTCTCTTGCGTTTTTTTTTTTTTTTTTTTTGAGACGGAGTCTCTCTCTGTTGCCCAGGCTGGAGTGCAGTGCAATCTCAGCTCACTGCAACCTCTGCCTCCTGGGTTCAAGCAATTTCCTGCCCCAGCTTCCCGAGTAGCTGGGATTACAGACGTGTACCACCACGACAGACTAATTTTTATACTGTTTTTATAAAATTAAAATTTGTTGTCATTATTAAGTAAAGTGCCGTGCTGACGCCTATAATCCCAGCACTTTGGGAGGCGAGGCGGGCAGATCACAAGGTCAGGAGTTTGAGACCAGCCTAGCCAACACAGTAAAACCCCATCTCTACTAAAAATACAAAAATTAGCCAGTTGTGGTGGTGGGCGCCTTAGTCCCAGCTACTTGGGAAGCTGAGGCAGGAGAAAAGCTTGAACCCAGGAAGCGGAGGTTGGTTGCAACGAGCTGAGATCATGCCACTGCACTCTAGCCTGGGTGACACAGCAACACTCTGTCTCAAAAAAAAAAAAAAAAGAAAAGAAAACAAGAGCTATCCTCTAAAAATTCAGACCCTCAACTTCTCTTGATGACTAGAAAGACTGGTTGGCCCTAGACCTGCTGCTGACCAGTCACTGCCCACCGTGGAGGGAACATGTGCTTGCCAGGTCACACGTCTCTACCCGACCCCTCAACTTGACCTGCCAGACCATGTAGCAGCGGACACGGTGATCCTTGCTACAGTAACACAGGCAATGATGCCAACAACATCAACAGCATTTAGCCAGCACCAGCCCTGTCCTAAGCACCTTACATGGGTTCACCTGTTGTGCCTCTAACAGCCCAAAGAAGTGGATGCTATTATTGCAATTTTACAGAAGCAAAGAGACCCAGGGAGTCTACACTCAGGCAGGTGCCCCGAAGTCCATGCTCCCACCAACCCAGCCTTGCTGCCTTTCCCAGACCAGCCCTGACCTGCACAGGCAAGGGGACCGGACGGGGATGGAGTGGCCCAATCTTGGCTCACTGCAACCTCTGCTTCCTGGGTTCAAGTGATTCTCGTGCCTCAGCCTCCCATGTAGCTGGGACTACAGGCGTGTACCACCATGCCTGGCTAATTTTTTCTATTCTAGTAGAGATGGGGTTTCACCATGTTGCCCAGGGTGGTCTTGAACTCCTGAGCTCAGGTGATCTGCCCGCCTTTGCCTCCAACGTGCTGGGATTACAGGCATGAGCCACCTTGACTGGTCAATGAGTTGTCTTTATTTTTTCCACCTGATTCCCCATCCACTCCTGGCCACACAGGAACAGCTCCCCACAGGGTTTCCTAGCCCTCAAGAACCAGGCCCCCGACTGCAAGCTACAGAGTAACCTGGAGCGTCCATGCACTTCTACTCCCCTCAGGCTGGAACCCCTGACAGCAAAGACAGAATCTCCCCAGGAGAGGGGCAGTCTCCTCTCCACACCCTGTGCTGGAAAACAGTGCCTGGGCTCCACCTCACTGCTACCAGGATGCGCATGCA
Organism: Cheracebus regulus; assembly: GCA_963574635.1. Taxonomy (NCBI): domain Eukaryota; kingdom Metazoa; phylum Chordata; class Mammalia; order Primates; family Pitheciidae; genus Cheracebus; species Cheracebus regulus. The sequence continues at coordinate 16,132 of CAUYQU010037337.1, forward strand.
CAGAACAGAACAGGCGCACCCATGCCTCGCTCCTTCCAACCAAGGGCTTCCGGTAGAGAGCAGTGGCTTGTGCCTGTCCCCTCAGACGGGGTGTTCTCTGAGCTGGGTGGTCAGGTTTTCTTCCTCTGAGCACCCCTCCCCGAGATCGGAGCCCGTAGCCCCAGCCCCTCCCGCCTCCATGCCAGCTGCACACACCTGCTTCTGCGACGGGGCCCGTAACCACCACGCCGGGCGGGCGAGCGGGAGTAGCGGTGTCCATCTCGGGAGCCCCCACCTGAGTGCCGTCGGCCACGGCTGCGGGACCGGGAATAGCGGCGGGACCGGGAGCGGGAGCGGGACCAAGAGCGGGACCGGGAGCGGGCGTGGCGGCCTGAACGGTAGTAGCCCCCGCCACGGCGTGAGCGAGAGCTGGAACGAGAGCTGGAGCGGGAGCTGGAGGTCCTCGAGGCGGAGGAGGAGGAGGAGGAGGAGCGGCGGCTGCAGGCAGAGCACGGAGGGCCGGTCAGCGCAGGCCTGAGCTGCGGCCCCCCTCTGCCCCGGGTCCCCCCCATGGTGGCCGGGGCGTAGGACGGGCGGCGTGAGCGTTACCGACCGGGCGTTGGCATTACGTCCCGGGGCGGGGCCGCCAGGCTGGGAGGGTGCGGGGGGCTTCCCTGTGGCGACCCCTGATGCAGCTGCGGCAGCAGCGGCTGCGGCTGCCTCCTCATCGCTGCCCCCAAAACTGGTGATGAACGTGATCTTCTCCTCACGGCCAGGGGTGGGGGAGCGGGAGCGGGAGCGGGACTCCGAGCTGGACTCCGAGGGTGACCTATGGGCAGGGAGGAGGAGGCTCACTCGCCCAGGCTCCCTGAGCCTCTCGGTGAGCAGCACACACAGCAGAGCTACAGCAGCGCCAGCGCGGGCCACAGCGACCTGGGAAGCCAGGCTGGTGGATGGAGCCTGAAGGGCAGTGGAGGCCCAGCTCCGGACAAGGACTTGACTTCCGGCCACGCAGCCTTGGCTAAATAACCAGGAAGGACAATCACAGACAACTGTTCTTTATGTGGCTATGAAAAACGAATGAGCAGGTCAGGCGTGGCGACTCACGCCTATAATCCCAGCTCTCTGGGAGGCCAAGGCAGGCCAGTAACTTGAGACCAGGAGTTCAAGACCAGCCTGGCCAAAACCCCATCTCTACAAAAAAAAAAATTAGCCAGGCATGGTGGCACATGCCTGTAATTCCAGCTACTCAGGAGGCTGAGGGCACGAGAATTGCTTGAACCCAGGAGGCAGAAGTTGGGGTGAGCCCAGACTGCAGCACTGCACTCCAGCCTGGGCAACAGAGCAAGACTCTATGTCTGAAAAAAAGCAGATCTCTGTACTAAACACAGAAAAGTTTTATTCAAAAGATATATGGATAGTCTGTGAAGAAAAAGCAAGTTCTAAATACTAAGTATGGTACAATTCCATTTTAGTAAAATAAAAAGAAAGTGGCCAGGCCTGGTGGCTCACGCCTGTAATCCCAGCACTTTGGGAGGAGGCCCAGGTGGGAGGATTGCTTGAGGCCAGAAGTTCAAAACCAGCCTGGTCGACATAGTGAGACTCTATCTCAATTTTTTTAAAGAAAAAAAAAAGTTTTTAATTAAATACAATTTTAAAAATAGAAGGTACCTGCTATCCCTGACACTCCCGTGTATGGAGCACTAACCTACGTTTTATTTCACCAAAAGCCATTCACACCTTATCCCGAAGCTCTGCCCACAGCCCCATCAGACAGATCCCATCCCCCCCATTCTGAAGCAGGAACTGGGCTTCAGAGAGCTTCGGAGCTTGGATGAAGGGGACTGGGATCAGACCGAGCGTGGTCCCTCTCAAAATCCCTGCTCCAACCACTCGTTCACCTACCAGACAAGCACCTATGCTCAGCAGTGCTACTGAGTGCCTGTTATTTCCCACTGGTCACTTCTGGAAATTAAGGTTAAAGTGATTTGATTTCTCAGTTACCCGGTTTTGCCATGCTTGGACATTTTTACCAAAAGACTGCATTGTATTTAAATCAGAAAAATAAAATAAAGAAGCTTCAACTATAAACAAAATTTTATTTAAAACTGGGAAAACAAGACAATGATCTGGAAAACACAAAAACGATTCCGACCCAGAACACATGCAGTCTGTGACCTTGGGGTGGCCTAGGTGGGTGAAACTCCCGCCCTCCTCAGCGCCCCGTCCCCCACCTGGGGGCTCCCTGGTTGCTACTCCCTGGTCCTCTGGAGGACTTACCGCTTATAGGGGTCATAGGTGGGGCTGTCTCGGCGGGCATAGCTACAGAGAGAAGAATGGGGCAGGACAAGTTGGGGCTTAAGATCTCAGCAGGTATGAATTTGGGATAAGCCTCTCAACCTGAGGACCCAATACTAGGTATCTGGCACAGTGAGGGGGCTGCTGACCAGGTTGGGGGCCTTCCCTTGAGTCCTCCACCCAACCCCACCTCAGATCTGTCCAAAGCATGAACTTAGGGCCCGCCCTACAATGTCCCAGACCCATCATGACTCTGAGGAACTTGGACTTCAGCAACCCTGGTTCTGCTTGGCCTCCTGACCCTAGAATGAAAGCATCCCTCCTCCTGTTCCTTGTCTCTGGCTCTCACTGGGTCCGAACTTACTGATGATGAAGATGATGGTAAGACTAAAATAGGCTGGGTACGGTGGCTCACGCCTGTAATCCCAGCACTATGGGAGGCTGAGGTGGGAGGATCACTTGAGCCCAGGAGTTTGAGACCAGCCTGTGCAACATGGCAAGATCCCGTCTCTACAAAATACTTTTTATTTTAATTAGCTGGGTGTGGTGATGCATGCCAGTAGTCTCAGCTACTCAGGAGACTGAGGTAGGAGGATCACCTGAGCCCAGGAGTTTTAGGTTGCAGTGAGTCGTGATCGCACCTGCACTCCAGCCTGGGTGACAGAACAACAACAAAAAGACTATCACAGCTGAGGAAACTGAGGCCCAGAGATGTAAAGTCACTTGTCCAGCATCACACAGCTCATAAATGAAGAAACCGGGATCCAAACCCAGGCCCTACAGGTACCCAGCCTGGGCTTTCCTGCCTACCCTATGTGTGCCTCTGTGCCAGCACTGACGGCAACGACAATCAGTGGTACTCTTTAAGGGATGTTTCCCATGCCAAGCCCTGAACCTACAAGTCGTTTTAGCCTTACAAGAACTCTCAATCACTGTCCTTTAAGAGATGTGGCAAAAAGAGGCATGGCTTTGCATGGGGCCTCTCCTCAAGGACTCCCAACCCAGGCTGGGCTCTCTGCTCCAAGCCAGACTGCCTCATCCAAACCTGTACCAAGACCTCCCCATGGGGACTGCCCCAGCTCTCTCTCCTGGTAGGTGATAATGCCTGGTTTTCCAAAGGAAGAAAGTGAAGCTCAGAGTGTTCGGGAAATCACTTGTCCAAACTCCAACACAGGAAGTGGCCAAGCAGCAGAGCGGACTGAGAGTCCAGGGCAAGGCCTGTGCCCTCTGCATTGCCCTCAGTTCCTCTGCCACCCAGAGGTCACCTCATGCTGCCTGTGCATGGGCTCCTGGGAGTCTGGCAAGGGTCCCCAGTCCAGCAGGGTGAGGGGAGGGCAAGGAAAAGAGTCCACATGACCCTCAAGGTCGTTCCTACCTCTAAACCGTCACACAGGCCACGTATCGCCCTGCTAGGAAGACTCCTTCACTTCCCTCCAAAGAGCCTTCTCAGGCCCTAAGCCTCTGCTCCCCGGCCCCAGATGCCAGCAGGGTGGGGATTCAGGGAGAAGCCCTACCTGGGTGGGCTGATCTTGCGACCCCTCAGCCGCTTCTCCCGAAACTCTCTCCGCTGGCGTCGAGAGCGTCGTCCCTGGAGGAGGGCGGGTGCCAGGCTGGTGAGGATTGCCCTCCCTGAGATACACCCCTGTCCCCTTCCACTCCAGCCCAGCCCTCACCGAGTACATGGCCTTCTCCTCCTCAAGGGCCTTGGCATGCTTGATGGCCTCCGCCTCCTCTTTGTCTTTCCGGAGCATCCTATAGAGGGGTGAGAATCAGGGTGGAGGAGGGGCAGGCCACAAGCTAAGGACACAGGCTGACTCATCAAAAAAAGCGAGGGACCCAAGTCACTACACACCAGCCTGAGGTGTCTTTCATTCAGCGCAACTTTATCGAGCACCCTCTGTGTGCCAGGTGCTATTTTAGGTATCAAGAAATCAGAACTGAAAAAAAACAAATCCTCACCTGCACGGGCTTACATTCTAGGGGAGAAGATCATGAGCAAGGGAATAAAATGCATGGTCCATTAGACAGCAGAGCAAAGGCAGAGGAAGCTGCACTTTTCAAGAGGGAGCTCAGGGGAGCCACGCAGGACGGGGCATCTGGAGAGAAACCTGGGAGCGCGAGCTGCAGACCCTCGAGGTGCACAGCAGCCAGAGTGGCCACGGGGCCGGCCCGGGCCTCTGCACTTGAGGAGCAAGGAGGCCATGGAGGCTGGGCAGGGGGGATGGGGCGGTCAAGAGGACCAGATGGGAAAGACCTCATAGCCGTGGTGAGGACACCAGAGGCTCCTGAGGGAGGTGCGGGCCGCAAAGGACTCTGGGCAGAGGGTGCCATGCTCAGGCTCGGTTTCCGGTTCACTGCCCAGCGAGCTGGGACCATCCTGTGTGGTCTTGTGAGCTCAGAAGGGGGTGTGGCTCAGGGTAGAGGTACGACCAGCAACTGCTGGGATGAATGACCAGAAAACAAAGCCTCTCCACTAGAGGTCGCTGTCCCCCAGCCTAGGAATCCCCTGAGCTTCAAAGGGTCAGATTCGCCCCAGGTCACACTAGGTAGGGCAGGCTGGGTGATTGTGGGTGCAGCCTGTTTCTGCACATGAAGTGGTCCCACAGCCCCCATAGGCTCAGAGACCTGCATGTGTAAAGTCCTGGGTCCAGGGCCAGGCACACAAGTGCTCACGAGTCTGGTTGTCAGTACTGAGGGTTACAGATGCCAGGGTGGGACCTACAGAGCGGGGAAGGGTGTCAGCAGGCAGGCCTCACCTGACGAAGTCGCCGTCGGCCATGCCATAAGTAGTGGCCTGTTTGTTGAGATCTGCCACCTGCTCCTGGTTCAGTTCATCCACGTCCACCTCCACGTCTGCACCAAGAGAAAGGCTGTCAGGAGCCACGGCCAGGCGAGAGGACAGGGGAGAAGGGGCAGCGCCCTGGGAGGGTGGGGTGGACGGGGCGCCTGCCGGACTGTAGGAATCTTCAGGGAGGGATGGCATCGATTCTGGCTCATCTTGGCACAGGGCTTGGCCACAGGTGAGCACAACACACGGTGGATGGAGGCAGCTGGGGGACGGGGCTTGGAAGGGGCAGATGAACAGAGGGAGGGAAAGAGGGAAGGAGAGATGGATGGATGGGTGCAGGGACAGATGGAGGACAGGAGGGGTGGGTGAAATGGAGGGAGGGAAGGTGGGAGAGAGGGATGGGTGGATGAAAGGAGGGAGGAATGGATGAGCGAGACGTGTGCGGCAGGGTTGACGTGAGAGGGAGGAGTGAACGGGGGTGGACAGATGGCAGCTGAAGATCACCCAGCAGGCAGGGTGCGGGTCGCAGGCGTTTGGGAGTAGGCGCATGATTAGCCGGTGGAAGGAGGGCTGGGCAGAGGTCAACGTGCGGCTCTGCAGAGTGTGAATAAAGAGCAGGCTGCTGCAGTGACAGCCAGGATGAGAAAAACCGAGAGACTGGAGGGTGGTTTGATCAATGGAAATCCAGAGGGGAGGTGAGTGGCAGATAGGGGGAGGGATGGGCGAACGGATGCCCAAGGGATGAGGGATGACTCTGTAAGAGGATGAACACTTGTTTTCCAGAGGAGAGAAGAAAGCAGGAAAGAGAGGCAGGGGCAGAGGCAGAGGCCGGCCCGGGTGGAGAACGGAGCCCACACCTAGAGGAGAAGATCACAGAAACAGTGCCCTAGAAACGAGAGACGCGTGAGACAGAGGAAGGCGGAAACGGAGGAGGTCAGGAGTGGAGTGGGACAGAGGTGGCAGGAGACTGGGTGCCCTGGGGCGGGAGAGGGAGAGAGACAGGGCTCGTAAGCGCAGGGTGCCCCACAGAGGGTGACGGACGAGACACAAAAACGATGCCCAGGGACTGCAGGTGGGGAGGGCAGAGAGGGGACCCCACCGATGTCGGGGATGACCTCATCTTCGTCCGAGTTGCTCTCCTCCTCGGCTGGTGACTCCTCCTCCTCTGGCTTTTCTGCTGCCTTCTCTACCTCGGCCACCGTGCTGTCCTCGTAGGTGTAACCAATGGAAGCCTTCTTCTCTGCTAGCCTGGGATGGGGGAGCTGGTGAGCCAGGGCCCTGCCCAGCGGAGACGAGGGGCCGAGTGCGGCCCCACATATCGGCCTCTCGAGTGCCACGGCCCCCTCTCCTCAGGCTCTCCCTCAGCCTAGGACCCTGCACATACCCAGTTCCTCCCTCTTCCTCCACATCTGAGCTCCACGGCCCCACCCGCCAAGAAGTCCTGGACTCGTACCCTAGGATGGGTGGGCACCGTCCTGAGCTTCCCAGCTCTGCCTTCGTTGGGTCATCTCTGTTGGGGAATGTCTGTCTCCCACCTATACCACGAGCCCCATGAAGGCACAGCCCAGAGTCCTCCTGAGCAGGATCCTGAAGCTGGGGCCGTGGACAAGGGTCAAAGTCTCCAAGAAGCTCCCAGTCCAGTCCCATGGGACCCCTCCCAGTGGAGGAAGGCGGCCAGCAGTCAAGGGGAGCAGGAGGGAAGGTGTCACTGAGGGGGCTGCCCAGCCCTGAGCAGGGCTCCAGGCTACTGTGCACCGATACAACAGCAGCTGGCTTGGAGGAGGAGCGCTAAGCCCTGCAGAGGAACCGCGTGTGTGAGGGCAGGGGGCCTGCGCTCATCAGACCGAGGTGGAAAAGAGAGACGTGAGACTCAGAGGCAGCTGCTCCAGATAAGGCCTGGTCTCCCCAGACACTCCTTGAGGGACACAGCTTTGAGAAGCCTCTCTCCAGAGTGACATCAGCTAGGGCTGACTGTAAGCTCGCTACACTGCTGGGACAGGTACTTCACAAGCTGCGTCTCCTGCACTCCTCCCAATTCCAGGCAGCGGGGACTCCGGCCAGCCCCACTTTGCAGGGAAGCACCGCAAGGCTGAGAGGATTCCACTCAGGGCCTCACAGCCAGGATTCACACGCAGGACTGTCTCGCCACAGGGCCTGCACCTCCCCCAGTCCCCACACTGAGAATGCAATGCAGAGCCCTCAGCAAGCCCTGGCCCCTGGTAGGGCTTCCTCCTCTGCACAGTTATTAACTGAGCACAGACTGTGTGCTGAGCACCAGCCTCGGGTCTGTGGAGACCCTGGTGGACAGGATGCAAGAGGCCAGGACTGGCTGGGGCTCGCAGCCCCCCTGCTCCTCAATCCCTGCACCCCAGACCCCGACTCACTTCTTCTTCTCATCTTCGCTGGGTCTCTGGAGGCCTCCATACAACTCGTCAATGTAGATCTGGTACAGGCACTGCTCCTCTGAGACTGCAGCAAACAAGAGGCCTCGGGTCAGAGTGGGTGGGGGACCCTGGGAATTCAGCGGGGAAACACAAGGTTCGGTGGGGGAGGAAGGCGGGTGCAACCCCCGTGCAGCTGGGGGCAGTCGCCGCTTCCAGATAATCAAACTGTGCCTGGTAGGATGCAGGCAACTGCAGCAGAGCCCTGGACACAGCACTCACTGGACACACAACCTTGGTCAAGTGACTGAACACATCCATGCCTCAGTTTCCTTTGAGCCCTGGACACACCACTCACTGGACACACGATCTTGGTCAAGTGACTGAACATATCTGTGCCTCCATTTCCTTTGAGCCCTGGACACATGACTCACTGGACACACGACCTTGGTCAAGTCACTGAACACATCCATGCCTGTTTCCTTTGAGCCCTGGACACACCACTCACTGGACACATGACCTGGTCAAGTGACTGAACACATCCATGCCTCAGTTTCCTTTTTCATAAAATGGGACCACAGGCAGAGTGAGTGCCTGGTATGTGGGCACTCTACCACCATTCTCACCGTTTCTGGAGACCTCGGGCTGGACCCTTCAGAACTGTAACCCAGTGCCACATGCCATTCTGACTGCACAGTTCACTCCATTTCGTGCCCCTCTGTGGCTCGGTTTAAGCTGGGTGTGGACTGGGATGACCTAGGCTCTCCTGTACCCCTCAACACCCAGCTTGGAGGGCTCAAGAATGTACCAGAGCCTCCCTGATCTTCCCTGCAGTGAGACACATGTCTCTGACTCGCTGAGGGACTCTGGGTGAGTCCCCTTTCTCCCTTCCTTCCTTTTTTTCCTCCTCCCTCCCTCCCTCCCTTCCTGGGCCTCGGCTTTTCTTTCTGGAACAGAGGTGGGTGGGCTGGCAGGCCAGAAACAGATGCAGCATGGCCCTTCCTTGCTCTGGCAGATACCTCAATTTCTACTCGTCATCTCCAAAGCCCAGGGGAGGCCCTGCTGACCCTGTCTCACACAGGCTCTCTCGCTCTCCCTGCTCCAGCTGCACGGACCTTCTCTTGACCCCTCCAGTGTGCCCACAGTCCTGCCCCACACAGGGCTCTGCACAGGCTACTCTTGGCCTGGAATCCTGTGGCTTACCCGTGCCTCCTAGGGAGCTACTATTCAGCCTCGGACCAGGACTTCTGTCCTGCTTCTCAGGCAATGGCACACTGTGGGTCACATCACCTTGGTTTGCAATTGTCGGCACTGAGAGTGAGCATGGAGCTGCTGCCCTCTCCACCACCATGTCACTGACCCCAGAGTAGCACAGATACACTGCAGGTGCTCAATTAGTGTGTGTGGACATGAATGAGTGAGCGAGTGAATGAATGAATGCAGACTGAGATGAACCCAAGGGGAACCCTGGCTCTACCACCAAGAATCCGCAAGGCCTGGAATGATGGCAAAATGGTATCACTAACAAATTTCCCCGATTCTAAGGCCTCGGTGGTGGTTAGAACTTTAGCAACCTCTGATTTTAGAAAACAAAACAGCATCTATCTTAGAAATAAACACATACTGGACTAGCAAACCCATATGGAGGGCCAGCTGTGCCAGGCTCAGTGCTGTGACTGTATACACATCACCTTGCTCAACTCTCACAACCACCCCTACGACAAAATCATCACCACCCTTCTCAAGGAGGAAACTGAGACCCACCAGGTGGTAAGGGACAAACCAAGCAGAGAACTCCATCCTTCCCTTAACTCTACAGGGAACCCCAAGAGAAGGAATCTCAAGTCCTTCTTGGTAGATGAGTTAGGAGTTTTCTATCAGGAGAGAGCAGCAGTTAAAGGCACGTGGAGAATCCCAGCTCCTTGGAGAGGATGTTCCCCCTCCATGTCCTTGTCTGCAAAATGGTGTGACAGCTGGGCACACTGGCTCATGCCTGTAATCCCAGCACTCTGGGAGGCCAAGGCAGGCAGATCATGAGGTCAGGAGTTCAAGACCAGCCTGGCCAAGATGATGAAACCCCATCTCTACTAAAACTACCAAAATTAGCCAGGCGAAGTGGCAGGTGCCTGTAATCCCAGCTACTTGGGAGGCTGAGGCAGGAGAATTGCTTGAACCGGGGAGGCAGAGGTTGCAGTGAGCCGAGATTGCTCCACTGCACACTAGCCTGGGTGACAGAGTGAGACTCCGTCTCAAAAAACAAAACAAAACAAACAAAAACAGGGTGTCACCCCTACCTCAATAGGTGGTTGTGCAGATGTAATGAGATAATACAGACAGAAAAGCCCCAGTCTGTCGGGGTCCACACCTCCTGGGCAAGCCCACAGCAGAGATAAGTCTCCCTGAGCACCTGTTTTCTCATTTGGAAACTGACAATGGTGATAAAGCTGGGAGAAAATTCCTGGACACACATGAACACTTGGCAGATTGTGAAATGCTGTCAAATATTCGTTTAAATCAAGGAGAAATTTCCTCTTCAGAGCTGACAATTTGATCTGTGCAGGCAGAGGAAAATACAGAGGTAAAAAATGTGTTCTTAGGCTGGGCAGGGTGGTTCAGCCTGTAATCCCAGCACTTTGGGAGGCCAAGGTAGGTGGATCACAAGGTCAGGAGATCGAGACCATCCTGGCTGACACGATGAAACTCCGTTTGCACAAAAAATACAAAAAAAAATTAGCCAGACGTGGTGGCATGTGCCTGTAGTCCCAGCTATTCATAAGGGTGAAGCAGGAGATCATGCCACTGTACTCCAGCCTGGGCAACAGAGCAAGACTCCGTCTCAAAAAAAAACTGTGTTCTTGGCTGGGCATGGTGGTTCATGTCTATAATCCCAGCGCTTTGGGAGGCCAAGGCAGAGTATCACTTGAGCCCAGGAGTTCCAGACCAGCCTGGACAATACAGTGAGACCCCATCTTTATAAATGTTTTAAAAAATGTATTCTTGGGCCAGGCACCGTGGCTCACGGCTGTAATCCCAGCACTCTGGGAGGCTGAGGTAGGTGGATCACCTGAGGTCGGGAGTTCAATACCAGCCTGACCAACATGGAGAAACCCCGTCTCCACTAAAAAAATACAAAATTAGCTAGGCGTGCTGGCGGACGCCTGTAATCTCAGTTACTCGGGAGGCTGAGGCAAGAGAATTGCTTGCACCTGGGAGGCTGAGGTTATGGGGAGCCAAGATCACGCTACTGCACTCCAGCCTGGGCAACAAAAGTGAAACTCTGTCTCAAAAAAAAAAAAAATGTATTCTTGCTATTTTTTCTATTTTTTGAAGAAAAAAAGACTACAGAGTCAGAAGGCATAGTACATGGAAGTGACCCTGCCAGGAACAACCAATTCGGCAGATGTCCCCTATACCAAATACAGAGATGGAGGCCCCGTAGGGGAAAGAGATGCAGGCAAAGTGAGTCTATCAAAGAGCTGGAGCAGGAACCCAAGGCCCTTTAGTAGAAAGTACATGGATAAAACTTTTCTTCCCAAATGTATCTAGGTTTTGCAGGCTCCGGGGCCCCAAGCCCCACATCCCACGTCCCCTTGCAGATCACTCACTGCCGGCAAAGTCGTTCTGCACCAGGCCTCGGTAGCGCTCGTAGTTACACTTCCGTTCGTCCGACTCCTGTTCTGGGGAGCTTTGAGGGAGGGCAAGAACTTGAAATCAGAGGGAACAGGTAGATCCCACCCCAAACCAGCAGGAAGGGAAATGCGGTGTCCCCCTCAGGCTGAGGGCGGTACCAAATAGGAGGGGCTCCTAGGAAGGTGACAGGCAGGCTGGGAAAAGAATAGGGGCTTTTGGGTATGCCATGGTGCCGTGCCTGGCAACCCCTGGGAGGTGGCTTACATGGTGGTGAGCAGCGGGGGGGTGTAGTCGGGGATGTGGTCCAGGTGGGCACGGACATCGAAGCGATCAATCATGTTGTTGGTGTCCCCCTGCCAGGGCATCCTGAAGTGGGAGGGGAGCAGGAAAGCAAGAATCTCAGGGTCCACACTGCCCAGTACCCAATGCTTGCTCCCTGACAGCTTAGGCTTGGAAGCCTTGCCCTCAGCCCACTCTGGTCCCCGTGCCACAGCCCTCGCCTCACCCCCCAGCTCTCAGTCCCACTGTTGCAAGCTTTCCTGACTCCACATTCAGGCTCCTGGGACCTGAATTAAGCCAGTCATCTGACTGCCCCTGGGGACACCAGGGCCCCATTTCTCAGAACCAAGCAATAGTGGGGCACTTGAACCAGGTCCTAGTGGGTATGCGAGGGCCTAGGCACCCTGAGACAGCCCCCACTGGCAACCTACTCTCTGCTTCCTCTGGGCCTCTAGCCCTGGCTCCACCCATTTCTAAGTCCTCCAACCACGACTGCTACTCTGGGGCCTCCATTGTTCTTACACCCTGTGACTATCACCTTCACATGCAGGTCACTCCTTCCCTGCCTGAGTCCCCAAACATCTGTCCATACCTCAGACTCTGCTCCAACTTCTACACCACCCCGGGTCCCTTCTGACTCCCAAACTTCAGTCAAAGACACTCCTCTGCCTCCCGTATCAGTCTTACATGTTAACAGGGCTCTCAGCGGCCAGGGCGACTGCAGAATCCAGGTGCACCTTGCAAGCTCGGCCATGTACCTGCAGGAACTGTGCTGGATCCTTCTTCTGCAGCGGCAAACAGGACTGAGGTCACCATTCAAGAGCTCCAAACCCCACCCCCTCACACACAACCGAGCTTAGCAGCAAGCTCACTTCTGAGGTCAAGTGGGCCATACCTTAGAGGTGAATCAACCTGCTAACCTTTAGAAATAAGGGAATTAACCAGGCATGATGGCTCACACCTGTAATCCCAGCACTTTGGGAGGCCAAGGCAGGCGGATCACCTGAGGTCAGGAGTTCGACATCAGCCTGGCCAACATGGCGAAACCCAGGCTCTACTAAAAATGCAAAAAATTAGCTGGGTTCTGTCACCCAGGCTGGGGTGCAGTGGCACAATCTCAGATCATTGTAACCTCTGCCTCTCAGGTTCAAGTCATTCTCCTGCCTCAGCCTCCCAAGCAGCTAGGACAGCCTGGGTGTCACCGTGTTGGCCAGGCTGGTCTCAGACTCCTGACCTCAAGAGATCCATTTGCCTTAGCATCCCAAAGTGCTAGGATTACAGGCATGAGCCACTGTACCCGGTCAGGGCTTCCTTTTGGGGTAATGAAAATGTTCTAACATTTGATTGTAGTGATATCTATATAATCTATCCTGAAAAGCACTGAATCACACCCTTCAATAAGTGACGTGTGTGAAATGTATCTCAATGAAGCTGTTTTTAAAAACAACCAAAAAGGAAAAAAAAAATCCAATCAAAAGGGCACTAAGTCCCTACCACTTTTATGCATGAGCCAAAAAAAAAAAGCTACTGAGACAGGGAAGACTGTCCCCTGAGTCAATGGCCCTCAGGTCTACGCCTTCATGCAGGGGTCACAAGTCCAAGTCATCTTAACAGTGCCATGACAAGAAGAAAATCTGGCAGCTGCGGCTCACAGCACTGAGCTTCCAGAGAGCCAGGCCCTGGCTGACCTCTCGCTGGGTGCTCCCAGAGGCGCCTACAGGAGCTGCAGGAGTGGCTGCTGTGCTGTCCATGAAATCTTGACCGAGCTCCCAGCGACACACACCCAGAGTCCAGTCACTTCTCAACCCCACCCCCACCCTGGTCCAGCCAGCATCCCCTCTCACCTGGACCACTGGGCAGCCTTGTCTCTGGGCTCTGTCTCCAGGGAATTTACTGAAACTTGTCGGGCTGCCCCCCGCCCCCCTCAGCCCTCACAGGCACTGGCCTGTCCCTCTCTGACTTCTCCCCTCTCCTCCCCTGCTCCAGGCACACCGGCCTTCATGCCATTCCTTGGGCATTCCAGACATGCCCCGCGCTTCTACTCAGGACCTCTGCGCTTGCTGCTCCCCTGTTCCTTTCAGATCTCCTCCTAAAAGCCGTCCTCAGTGACCCTATAATCAAATAAATAGCTCCCCACTTATCAACCCCAGCTCCTTCACTCTGTGGCTTTATTGAGATGTAATTCACATACCACACAGTTCACTCACTTAACTCCACTTGTTTTCCTCTGAGCACCTGCTACCACCTGCCACTGTCCCTCATATTCATCCACCACCTGTCTCCCACGCTAGAACGTAACTCCCACGAGGCAGGGCTCTGTTTTGTTGGCTGCTGTATCCCTAGGACCTAGAATAGGACCTGGCCCATGGCAGGAGCTCAGCGACACCCAGTGAAGGAAAGAAACAATCCTTACTAACAGATGAGGACTCTGAGCCCCTTCAGGAAAAAACATCAGCTTCAAGTTTCCAAGCTCCTGCACCCCCTCACTCTGTCTCCATTTCTCACCCTAGCCCTCAGCCGGCAGATGAGCAGACGCAGCCTGGGCTGTAAGGAACTGAGTCACTCACCAGGGACCACAGCTAATACCCTGCGAGTTTCAACCCTGCACTCACAACGTGCCACGTGCCAGGCTGCTGGCACCCTCATTTCACACCATAAGAAACTGAGTCTGGGGAACGCTCAGACCACAGGCCCAACGAGGTGGAGCTGCTGGAGTCCAGCTCCTCACCCTGCACCTCGCCTGCCTCCTTAGCTGATTCCTTAACTGGAGCCACACAGCACACTCAGCTCCCTCTGCCCTGGGACAGGCCAGCCAAGTCCAAGGCCAAGATCCCATCACACGCCCGAGGCTGCTCCAGGCCAAATGCCCAGTTCCCACAGCCAGGACTCACGGGACACTGTTTACAGGACAGAATTTGGCAGGTACGGGAAAGTTACTGGCAGGGTCAGCTTCACAGAAAGGAAAAAGCACTGAGCTGGGAGTAAACGCCTGGAGTCCAGGGCCTGGCTCTGTTGGGAGCATCTGGAAAAGTCAGGGAACCCTCCTGAAGACCAGCCACTGTTTCATGCGCACTCACTCGAACTTCCCAACCATGGGAGAAACGTACTATTCTTTTTTTTTTTTTTTTGAGACAGTCTCGCTCTGTCACCCAGGCTGGAGTGCAATGGTGTGATCTCAGCTCACTGCAACCTCTGCCTCCCGAGTTAAAGTGATTCTCCTGCCTCTGCCTCCGGAGTAGCTGGCATTACAGGCATGAGCCACCATGCCTGGCTAATTTTTGTATTTTTAGTAGAGACAGGGTTTTTACCATGTTGGTCAGGCTGGTCTCGAACTCCTGACCTCATGATCTGCCGGCCTCGGCCTCCCAAAGTGCTGGGATTAGAGGTGTGAGCCACTGTGCTTGGACAAAAAGTACTATTCTTATGCCCATGTTACAGATCAGCAAACTGAGGCTCAGAGCTGTGGGGCCCACCGGCCTAACACTAGGAATAAGCAGAACTAGGATTTGGACCCAGAGGGGCCTGACTACAAAATCTGTTTCTTTTTAATTTTCATTTGTTTATTTTTAATTTCAGAGTAATTTTTTGTTTGTTTGTTTTGAGACAGTTTTGCTCTTGTTGCCTAGGCTGGAGAGCAGGGGCATGATCTCGGCTCACTGCAACCTCCGCCTCCTGGGAAGTTCAAGCCATTCTCCTGCCTCAGCCTCCCAAGTAGCTGAGATTACAGGCATGTGCCACCACACCCAGCTAATTTTTTGTACTTTTAGTAGAGGCAGGATTTCCCCATGTTGGCCAGGCTGGTCTTGAACTCCTGACCTCAGGTGATCTGCCTGCGTCAGCACTTCTAGGCGTGAGCCACCACACCTGGCCAAGAGTAATTTTTTTTAATTGTAATAAAAAAATATACCATAAAATTGACCATCTTAACATTTTTAAATGAACAGGACCGCAGTAGTAGCTATATGCACCCTGAGGTGCAATAGAGCTCTAGAACTTCTTCAATCTTGCAAAATTGAAACCAAACTGAACTCCCCTTTTCCTCCTCCCCCTGTCCCTGTCAACCACCACTGTATTTTCTGAGGGTTTGACTTTTCTTTCAGTTTTTTTTATTTACAAAAAATATGGAAGGCTTCAAGAATTTTTGTGTCATCCTTGTGCAGGGGCCACGCTAATCTATGTATTGTTCCAATTTTAGTATATGTGCTACCGAAGTGAGCACCTTTTTTTCTTTTTTCTTTTCTCTCTTTCTCTTTCCCTCCCTCCCTCCCTTCCTTCCTTTCTTTGAGATGGAGTCTCACTCTGTCACTCAGGCTGGAGTGAAGCAGTGTGATCATAACTGACTGCGGCCTGGAACTCTTGAGCTCAAGCAAGGTTTAACTAATTTATGTACTTGTAAGTGGAATCATACAATACTGTCTTTTTGTGGCAGGCTCACTTCACTTAGCATAACATCCTCGATGTTATGGGTTCATCAATATTGTAGCATAAGACAGACTCCCCACCGGCCCAGACAAGTCTTGCCCTGTTGCCTAGGCTGGAGTGCAATGGTGCAATCTTGGCTCACTGCAACCTCTGCCTCCTGGGTTCAAGCGATTCTCCTGCCTCAGCCTCCTGAGTAGCTGGGATTACAGGCACCCACCACCACACCCAGCTAATTTTGTATTCTTAGTAGAGACAGGGTTTCTTCATGTTGGTCAGGCTGTTCTTCCAACCTCAGGCGATCCGCCTGCCTCAGCCTCCCAAAGTGTTGGGATTATAGACATGAGCCGCTGCACCCTGCCCAAAACCAATTCTTAACCACTGGTTTATCCTGTCTCTAGGATCGGATGGGGTCAGAGGAGTTCATGAAGTTGCTCATTCATTCATTCATTCATTCATTCATTCATTCACCTGTTAAGCAGGCCCTGTGCTAGGGCATGGCAATAACCGAGACAGCCCTGGCCCTGCCCTCATGGGGTGACAGTCTGGTATGGGAGACAGCCACTTACTTCTCACTTCCCTATCAACAGAGGATTCTGATGCTGTTTCTTTATCCAAACCACTGTTTAAAAAGGAACGTTGACAAGGACAGAAGCAACGACAGACCCGGAGTCCACTTGGGACTGAAGACAGGGAGAGAAAGCAGGCACCAAGGACAAATCCGGAAGAGAGAAACCAACTGCGTTCAGACCCGCTCATTCAGCCTGCCACAATCTACTGCAGCCTCAGTGACACTCGCCCCACAGCCTCCGCTCTCAGCCCAAGACTGCCGTGAGAGCCTTCTCCTAAAAGCAGCCATCAGCCACGGCCCAGTCATTGTCCACAGCCTGGCAGTCCAGATCAGAATGCAGGTCCCGTTCACATACAGGGACAATGGCTGCTTGTACAGGCCTGCACCACAAAGCACCCACAGACACTTGTTCTTTGAGCGCTTCCCCGTCATCCAGTGAGAGGGGCTGGCTGTCACCACGGTCTTGAGGGGGAATACAATACAGCAAGCTCCCCTGCTAACAAGGAGGGGGCCTGGAGTCCCAGCTCCAGCCTTTCCTCTGCACCATACCTCCACCTGGATCCAAACTCCAGCTCTACCAGAACAATAATGTCAATAACAAGAGCTAATATTTACTGAGCAATAGCGACGCTGGCCAGGCCTTCCTCAGCAGTCTGTGTGTCCAATACTCCAACAACACTGAGGGGCGTGCTCTAGTCTCTGCCATTTGTGGCAAATCATTAACTGGCAACCCACATCTATTCCCTTTCCTACAACAGTAATAGAACTCCAAATATATCTGCTCAGGGAGACCCAAAATAGAGTGTACACCTCTTAGTCTTCCTCGCAGCTGTTCATGAGACTACTTCCTGGTCAGTAGGGGAGGAGTGGGAATGTCATGGGAAAACATCCAGACATTTTTTTTAAAAGACAGGTTCTTGCTCTCTCACTCAGGCTGGAGTGCAGTGGTGCGATCACAGCTCACTGCAGCCTCCACCTCCTGAGCTCAAGCAATCTTCCCACCTCAGGAGGAGCTGGGACCACAGATGCATACCACCACGGCCGCCGATTTTTGTATATTTTGGCACAGGCGGGGTTTCACTATGTTGTCCAGACTGGTCTCGATCTCCTAGGCTTAAGCAATCCTCCTGCTTAGGCCTCCCAAAGTGCTGGGATTACAGGTGTGAGCCACCGCACCCGGCCTAGAAACTTTCTCAACGAATGGCAGGAGCGCTTTGCCCCTTTTCCTCCCTCCTTCCTCCCTGCCGGGTGGAATGAAGACACGATGGCTAGAGCCTCTTAGACCTTGACACAACACTGGGAAGGGAAGCTGTGCACAGGAGAACCACAAAAAGCAGCAGCTTAGGTCCCCGAGCTGAGCTGGCTACCTCATGGCTTTTCTGTGACTAAGAAATAAACTTCTATCTTGTTGAAGCCACGGATGGATGCTTTAGGTTTGTTGCAGCCAAAGCTGATTGTCAATGTGACATCATTTCACATGTGGAAGAGGAGACGGGCTCAGGGAGACAGTTACTTGCCCATGTCACACTGCAGGTAAGCGGGATCACTAGAATTTGAACCCAGAGCCCCATGACTCCAAGTTCTAAGGACTAACCACGATGGTATCTCGGGTCCTGGCTGTGTTGCCTTGGGCAAGTTGCTTCACCTTTCTTGTGTTTTGAGACAGGGTATCACTCTGTCACCCAGGTTCCAGTGCAGTGGTGCAACCACAGCTCACTGTAGCTCCACCCTCCCAAGCTCAAGAGATCCTCCTGTCTCATCCTGCTCAGCCGCCCAAATAGTGGTGACCACAGGTATATGCCACCACACCTGGCTGATTTTTCTTTTTAACTATTTTTTGCAGAGATGGGGGTCTTGCTATATACCTCACCTTTTTGACCCTCATTTCTGCAGGATAAAGTGCAGATGAAAAGCTTGGAGAGGTTAAGGGTCAGAGACTGGCTTACAGTGCCAGCTCTGCCCGCATGCTATGTGACTGTACCCATACGTCTCTGAACTCGTTTGCTCCTCTGTAAAATGGAAATAATAAGAACCACCTCCGGCTGGGCATGGTGGCTCACCCCTGTAATCCCAGCACTTTGGGAGGCCAAGGTGGGTGGATCACAAGGTCAGGAGATTGAGACCATCCTGGCTAACATGGTGAAACCCCATCTGTACTAAAAATACAAAAAATGAGCCAGGCTTGTTGGCATGCACCTGTAATCCCAGCTACTCAGGAGGCTGAGGCAGGAGAATCGCTTGAACCCAAGAGGCGGACGTTGCAATGGGCCAAGATCGTGCCCCTGCACTCCAGCCTGGGAGACAGAGTGAGATTCCGTCTCAAGAAAAAAGAACCACCTCCCCGTCTCAGGGGTGGCTTTCATGAAGCAGAGACACAGACAAGTAGCTAGTGCACTGGTTACCAGAGGACTGCTCAACACATTAGCTATTACTGAGGCATAACCTTCAACTCAGGCATGATCAATACCCAGCTCACAGGTCTGTGAAAAGGACTACTATGCCAAACTGGTGGGCACTGGGTCTGGTACACCATGGGCCCTTAATAAATGGCAGCTATTCATTCCTGAGTGCTGTGCTTCTAGGCCACTGCTGGGGCCTCAACTACGACCAAGAGACCCAGGCCTTGTCCTCATGGGTACATTGTTCTGATGCTATCAGAGATGAGTTCTCCCTTTAGCCCCGTGGTTCCTTCCTGGGTGGCAGAGGCAAGAGAGAGCTCTTAGAGCTTCCTCCTCTCTGCTGAGTGGTGGCTAGAGCCGTCTCTGTCTCATGGGTGACTGCGAGGGTTCAAAAAAATCCTGCATCTAAAGCCCTTTCACATGGCCTCGGGGTGCCTGCAAAGGATCAAGTAAATGTTTAATTACTATTGTTAATACTGTTTCATTCATCTGCCCTTTCAAGCCATATTTGATGGGCCCAACCCTGGAATACAAACATGACCCAAATACACCTAGCCCCCAGTCTCACATATATATATATATAAAATAAACATGTATGTTATCTATTCATACAAATATGCATATACCCAGCTCTGTATATATGTCTACATATACATATTATACAGATATACACACACAGACATACATACACACACATTAAGTATCCCTTACCCAAACTGCTTGGGATCAGAAGTGTTTTGGATTTTTTCAGATTTTGGAATATTTGACTATTCATAATGAGGTATCTTAGGGATGGTACCCAAGTCCTAAGACCAAATTCATTTATACTTTATAAGCACAGCCTAAAGGTAACTGTATACAATATTTTAAATAATTTTGGGCATGAAACAAAGTTTGTGTTAAGTACTTATGTGTGGAACTTTCTACTTGTGGCAGGGAATCATGTCAGTATGCAGAAAGTTTCAGATTTTGGAGCTAGCCGGGCACAGTGGCTCACGTCTGATTTCAGCACTTTGGGAGGCTGAGGCAAGCAAAATCACTTGAAGTCAGGAGTTAGCCTGACAAATATGAAAGAACCCCGTCTCTATCAAAAATACAAACATTAGTCAGGTACAGTGGCACACGTCTACAATCCCAGCTACTCAGGAGGCTGAGTGAGGCAGGAGAATCACTTGAACCCAGGAGGTGGAGGTTGCAGTGAGCTGACATCGTGCCATTGCACTCCAGCCTGGGCAACTGAGCGAGACTGCCTCAAAAAAGTAAAGATTTTGCAGCATTTTGGATTTTTTAATTAGGGATGTTCAACCTGTGTATGCCTGTACATCTTCTTTTTTTTGTTTGTTTGTTTAGATGGAGTATTGCTCTGTCACCAGGCTGGAGTGCAGTGGTGTGATCTCGGCTCACTGAAAACTCCGCCTCCCGGGTTGAGGTGATTCTCCTACCTCAGCCTCCTGAGTTGCTGGGATTACAGGCATATGCCACCAAACCCAGCTAATTTTTGCATTTTTAGAAGAGACAGGGTTTCACCATGTTGGCCAGGTTGGTCCTGACTTCATGATCCACCTGCCTCGGCCTCCCAAAGTGCTGGGATTACAGGCTCGAGCCACGGAGCCCAGCTCAGGTGGGCTCAAACAGGTGAGGAGGGGGCATTTCAGGCCAAAGCCCTGTGGTGGAGCTGTCCAAGGATGAAGCGGAGTGGCGAGACCACAAGGGTCTTTTAGGCCAGGGATAGTTTGGTTTTCTCCCCAAAAGCAAGCATCAAACAGGAGAGGGAAGTGGTCAGATTTCACTTTATATTCACTCCACATTTTTTTTTTTTTTTGGAGACAGTCTTGCTCTGTCACCCAGGCTAGAGTGCAGTGGCACAATCTCCACACACTGCAGTCTCCTCCTCCCAGGTTCAAGCAATTCTCATGCCTCAGCCTCCCAAGTAGCTGAGATTACATTCACACACCACCACGCCTGGCTAATTTTTCTATCTTTAGTAGAGATGGGGTTTCACCAATTCGGCCAGGCTGATTTCAAACTTGTGACCTCAGGTGATCCACCCACCTCAGCCTCCCAAAGTGCCAGGATTACAGGCGTGAGCCACCGCACCCGGCCAACTTAATACTCACTCCTGTTGTGTGCCAAGCCAAACCTCAAGAGTGGCTGAGCTCTTCCGGGCATAGGGAAGCCAGCAATAAGCAAAACAGACAACATTCTGGAGGTGGCCAGTCTAACGTCAGGGCTGCTCTGAGTGTTACAGAGATTTCCCTTCTTGCTAACACCCGAATGGCACTGACCAAATGACACAGTATGCTACAACACACAGAAGCCTTGGGATCTTATCAATGATTATGCTCAAGAAACGATTAACAAATTATACTCCTGAGGAAATGAAGCTCTTGTCCTGGCATACTTCCTAGCCCAGATTTTATCAGGATAACCAGCTTCGGCCCCCAACCCAGGGTCTCTCACCCCAGACGAAAGGCCAATTACTTACGATCTTTTCATAATACTCCCGTCTCCGCTCTGCCCTCTTCTTGTAGTCGACCATCATGCCTCGAAGCTTCCGCTCATGCTTCCTAGCCTCGTGCCACATTGTGGTGAGGCCAAGCCTGGGGCCTCAACCTGAGGGATGAAGGTACCAGGAGCGTCAGATAGCCTGTGAAAACTATATGGGCAGAATCAAAGTCATCTAACAAGTTGGCGACAGAATCGATCTCAAACAACACATCTCTTAGGTTCAGGGAGCAGAAGTATGGCTTCAGAACGGTGTGCCAGATGTTCAAGTCTATCTCTAACAACTTTCGTCTGGCAGCTTGGGCATTCTGAAAAACCCTTAGGTGATTCTGAGGTGAGCATCCCTGGGAAAGGGGTGTCCTAAATTCCATGCGCTGGAGTCAGGGATGGAAGGTTTTGAAACATTAGTAGTGTTTGAAGTAGTCGGAAGGCAAACCCTAAGCACCTAAGGCCGGAGCTCAAGGGAAAGAGAAGAGCTGAAAAGTCTCCCCCATGCTAGATGAAGAGGATAAGGATGAAGGCAGGTGGAGGATATCCGAGAAAGCCTTTAAGAGAGCAAGTGCAGTTGTATGAAGGTGGAGGTCGAGGACGGGTGGAGGTTGTGGCAGATGAAGATGATAGAGGGAGTGGGAACACGGGGAGGGGGTGTTGCAAGGAGACCAGAGTGAAGCTGAGGTCTAAAGAGGGGATCTAGATGTCGGGGTGGAGATAGTACCCAGGAAAAAGAGGGTAGAGCCTGAGAGAGGCGGAGCTGGCTGACGGGAGCCAGCTCCCACGCCAGCTTGGGGGCAGGGCTTGTGGGCGAGGGCAGAGACCGAGGGTTTGCACCGGGCTTGTGGATCGCGTCGCGGCCGGAGGATTTGGGCTAGTTTTTTGTTTTTTTGACAAGGGGGAGGGGCCTGTGACAGGCTGCTGGACCGAAGGCCGAGAGAGACGCGGCGACTTCTGGCCCACAGCCGGGGCAAGGGCGCGGCCTTCGGCCCGTCAGGCCGAAGGGGGTGAGAAACAAGCGATCTCGGGGCCGGGACGCAGCACAGGCCCACAGCAGCATGGGGAGAGCCCGAGGAAAGGAAGAAGCTGGGCTGACGCCTGCCCGAAAGCCGGAAGGTCGAGCCCGCCGCCTGCACTCACCGGCTGGTTGCAGCCTCCCACCGCTGCGCTAGCGCGCGGCCCGCACCGGAAACGGAAATGGGATGCCGCGGTAGGGGGGAGGGGGCGGAGCGCGGTGGAACGCCGGGCAGCGCACTTCCGCCGACGTGAGGGGCGGGTCCTAGAGTCGAGAGGGGCGGAGTCCAGAGGAACAAGTAGCAGAGCGAAGGGAAGAGCTTGGGTATTTTCGTTGTTTTGTTTGTTTGTTTGTTTATTTTTTGAGACAGGGCCTCGCACTGCCACCCAGGCTGGAGTGCAGTGGTGCGGTCTCGGCTCACTGCGACGTCCACCTCCCGGGCTCAAACGATCCTCCCACCTCAGCCTCCGGAGTAGCTGGGATTACAGGCGTGCACCACTACGCCCAGCTAATTTTTGTATTTTTTGTTGACACTGGGTTTCGTCATGTTGCCCAGGCTGGTCTCAAGCGATCCTCCCGCCTTGGCCTCCGAAAGTACGAGGATTACAGGCGTGAGCCCCCAGCCTGAAGGCTTTCTTTGCTGTGTGAGGGACGGGCGTTTCCCAAGCGCAAAACAGACGAGACCCCCGAGGCTCAAAAACTCATCTTTATTGGGAAGACTCTAACAACCTACCCCCAACCTTCAAGTCTGGGGAGGGAGGGCCGTGGATGTGCCCCCTCCTCCCATATGTACAATCTTTTCCCAAATCGACTGGAGAAGGTGCCCCAACATGTGGGGGCAGAGGCAGCTGTAACAAGCTAGTGCACGGGAGCCATACTCCTTTCCTCTCCGGACTCAGTTTCCTTATCTGTAAAATGGGCTCAAAGGGAAACCTGTGCAACAGAGCTTCTCACCAAGGCTGAATATGTCCGCTTCAGAAGCATGAGGAAGACCAACCCACGGGTGGGCCAAAGGCATGGGGGTGCTGGACATTCTGGTTGGGACTGCACGGCTCCTCCACCTCCCTCCCCACCCAGTGCCCCTCCTCTGGCACCATGGGGCTACGTGGCTTCAGGCCCTGGGGACAGGAGGCTGCCCCCAAAGGCTGCCTCGCGGTACTGATTGGGGAACATGTTGCTGCCCACGAGGCTGGCAGTGCCTCCGTCCGTGGGGCCCGGGCCCTGGTAGGAGTCCAGTGTCAGCGGCTCAGGGCCGGGGGCCTCCCCAACCACGGCTCCAGCACCCCCACCGCACACAACAGCGCTGGCGTGTGGCGGCGCCGGGGGCAGCAGATCCAGCATGGTCAAGAGTGTGGGGGCCATGGGGTCGTAGGCAAAGCCATCGTCCAGGAGGTCAGGCCCGCCAGGGGGCTCCAGGCCGGGCAGGGACACGGTGCCAGAGAAGAAATCTGGGTCTGGCAGCACGGCTGACGGCGGCAGGAACGGGCCTATGAGGATGAAGAGAGAAGTGCAGTGTGATTTAGGGCGAACTTCTGAGCAGGCCCTAACTCACAAGCCCCATCCTTGCAAAATGTGATATCAAGGTGGCCTTTTTTTTTTTTAAGATGGACTCTCATTCTGTTGCCCAGGCTGGAGTGCAGTGGCATGCTCTTGGCTCACTGCGACCTCTGCCTCCCCAGTTCAAGTGATTCCCCTGCCTCAGTCACCCAAATAGCTGGAACTACAGGCAAGTGCCACGCCCAGCTAATTTTTGTCTTTTTAATAGAAGTGGGGTTTCACCATGTTGGCCAGGCTGGTCTCGAACTCCTGACCTCAGGTGATCCACCTGCCTCAGCCTCCCAAAGTGCTGGGATGACAGTTGTGAGCCACTGTGCCTGGCCTTAAGGTATCCTCTTAATCCCAAGGAGAATCGATGTGGGACTATCACCGTTCTCAGAGAATAAGTAAATTGAAGGCCAAGCATGGTGGTTCACACCTGTAATCCCAACACAACACAGCAAGACCCTGTCTCTACAAACAAATTATTTAAAAGTTAGCTGGGTATGGTGGTGCACACCTGTAGTCCCAGCTACTTGGCAGGCTGAGGCAGAGGATCACTTCAGCCCCGTTTGAGGCTGCCGCGAAGTGTGATCACACCACTGCACTCCAGCCTGAGCAGCAGAGCAAGACCTTCTCTCTAAAAGTAGTGATAACAAGAAAACTAAGGCACCGAGGGAATGTAACAGGAAAGCTCACAAGGCTGTTGTGGAGCTAGGGTTGAAACCACCCACCTACACGGCTGTGGAGAGTTTTCCCCAAAAGTGAGAAAGGAGATGTTCCAAAGCCCCCCGACATAGAGAGACAACCTAAAAACTGAGAGCTCCAGACCATGGGAGACACAAATTGGGAAGTCACCAGTCCCAAAACTGTCAGAAAAAATAAGTGTCATTCTCGGGCATAATGGGGACTTAAGAAAAAATAAAAATCGGCCAGGCGCAGTGGCTCACACCTGTAATCCAAGCACTTTGGAGGCCAAGGCAGGTGGATCACCTGAGGTCGGGAGTTCAAGACCATCCTGACCAACATGGCAAAACCTCGTCTTTTTTTAAAAGAAAAAAGAAAAATCAAATTAAAAAGTTTCATGGCCGGGCGTGGCGGCTCACGCCTGTAATCCAAGCACTTTGGAGGCTAAGGCGGGCGGATCACCTGAGGTTGGGAGTTCAAGACCAGCCTGACCAACATGGTGAAACCCCGTCTTAAAAAAAAAAAAAGTTTCATTATAAGAGGGATTCTTGGGTCAGGCATGGTGGCTCACACCTATAATCTCAGCACTTTGGGAGGCTAAGGCAGGCAGATCACCTGAGGTCAAGAGTTTTGGGTTTTTTTTTTTTTTTGAGACAGAGTCTCACACTGTCCCCCAGGCTGTAGTGCAGTGGCGTGATCTCGGCTCACTGCAATCTCCGCCTCCTGGGTTCAAGCAATTCTCCTGCCTCAGCCTCCCCAGTAGCTGGGACTACAGGCGTGCACCACCATGCCCAGCTAATGTTTTCGTATTTTTAGTAGAGATGGGGTTTCACCACATTGGCCAGGATGGTCTCGATCTCCTGACCTCATGATCCGCCCACCTCAGCCTCCCAAAGTGCTAGGATTACAGGCATGAGCCACTGAGCCGAGCCAGTATTTTTTTTTTTAAGATGGAGTCTTGCTCTGTCACCCAGGCCAGAGTACAGTGGCACAATCTCAGCTTACTGCAATCTCCGCCTTCCAGGTTCAAGCAATTCTCCTGTCTCAGCCTCCCGAGTAGCTGGGATTACAGGCGCCCACCACAATGCCCGGCTAATTTTTGTATTTTTAGTAGAGACATGGTTTCACCATGTTGGCCAGACTGGTCTTGAACCCCTGACTTCAGGTAATCCACCCGCCTCGGCCTCCCAAAGTGCTGGGATTACAGACATGAGCCACCATGCCCAGCCTGTTTTTTGGGGTTTTTTGAGACGGAGTCTTGCTATGTTGCCCAGGCTGGAGTGCAATGGCGCAATCTTGGCTCACTGCAACCTCCGCCTCCTGAGTTCAAGCGATTCTCCTGCCTCAGCCTCCCGAGTAGCTGGGACTACTCAGGGAGTAGTCCTACCCAGCTAATTTTTGGATTTTTAGTAGAGATGGGGTTTCACCATGTTGGCCAGGATGGTCTCAATCTCTTGACCTCATGATCTGCCCACCTCAACCTCCCAAAGTGTTGGGATTACAGGTGTGAGCCACTGTGCCCAGCCTGGGTTGGTTTTTTTTTTTGAGAAAGGGTCTCCCTCTGTTGCCCAGGCTAAAGTGCAGTGGTGCAATCTTTGTTCACTGAAACTTCCACTTTCTGGGTTCAAGTGATTCTCCTGCCTCAGCCTCCCAAGTAGCTGGGACTACAGGTGTGCACCACCACACTTGGCTAATTTTTGTATTTTTAGTAGAAACCATGGTTTACCATGTTGTTCAGGGTGGTCTCGAACTCCTGGCCTGAAGCAGTCCACCTGCCTTAGCCTCCCAAAGTGCTGAGATTATAGGCATGACCCACAGCACTCAGTCCCTATGGACTATTTATGTGAGACGAGAAATCATGTTCTGTCCTGTTGAAGCTTCTGTTATTTTGGGGTTTGATATAAATGCAGTTAAATGAGATCACAGGCTGGGTGAGGTGGCTCACACCTGTAATCCCAGCACTTTGGGAGGCCGAGGCAGGTGGATCACTTGAGGTCAGGAATTCAGGACCAGCCTGGCCAACATGGTGAAACCCTGTCTCTACAAAAATTAGCCTGCACGGTGGCATGCACCTGTAATCCCAGCTACTCGGGAGGCTATGGCAGGAGAATCGCTTGAACTTGGGAGGCGGAGGTTGCGGTAAGCCAAGATCGCACCATTATACTCCAGCCTAGGCAACAGAGCGAGACTTTGTCTCAAAAAAAAAAAAAAATGTGATCATAAACAATGCAAGTTCCTAATGTCTCCTGGACACTAACTCTGCGCCAACCACCATGACAACTACGACATCATCTCACTAAGTTCTGGAAAGGACCATAAGAGACAGGATCTCCATCTGACAGATGAGTAACCTAAAGCTCACAAAGGTCACACAGCAGCTAAATCACGGGCTCAGAATTCAAACCCCGTCTGCTCCCAGAGGCCATACTCCTAACCATTACACTGCATCGCCGCGGCAGCATTGCTTCCAAGAGTGAGGGAGGGGTGCTTTAGACCTTGGAAAGCCGGGGTACTGGGGAAGAGGGATGAATAGGGAACTGGGCTTAGGAAATTGGGGATCAAAGGTTGATGCAGTGGACTAGGATTGGTGGTTGCTGGGGGTGGAGCTATTGGCAGTGGTTACCAGTTGCCGGGGATGGGGAAGAACAGGTGGAACTTCAAACCTCCAGGGTGGGACCTGGTGGGGTGGTCCAAGCTCAGCAGTCCGAGTGGTTGGTAGCTGGCTAGGAGCTGGGTACCCTAGCGTGGGTGTTGGGGGCTGTGTTTTTAGATTTGGTGGTCAATGGGAAGAGAGATTTTTTTTTTCTTTTTTTTTTTTTTTCTTTTGAGATGAAGTCTCACTTTTGTCTTCCAGGCTGGAGTGCAATGGTGCAATCTCAGCTCTGCAACTTCTGACTCCCAGGTTCAAGCAATTCTCCTGCCTCAGCTTCCCAAGTAGCTAGGATTACAGGCATGTGCCACCATGCCCAGCTAATTTTGTATTTTTAGTAGAGACGGGGTTTCTCCATGTTGGTCAGACTAGTCTCAAACTCCCAACCTCAGGTGATCCACCCGCCTCAGCCTCCCAAAGTGCTGGGATTACAGATGTGAGCCACTGCACCCGGCCATCTTTTCTTTTCTTGTTTCTTTTCCCTTTTCTTTTATCTTTTTGAGATAGAGTCTTGCTCTGTTGCCTAGGCTGGAGTTGAGTGGCAGGATCTCAGCTCAGCACAACCTCCGCCTCCTGGATTCAAGCAATTCTCATGCCTCAGCCTCCTGGGCAGCTGGGACCACAGGCATGGGCCACCACACCCGGCTCATTTTTATATCTTTAGTAGAGACAGGGTTTCACCATGATGGCCAGGTTGGTCTCAAACTCCTGGCTAAAGAGGTTTTTTCTGATGGCAGCCAGATAGGGTTGGGGGTCATGGGAGTTGGCAGCTGGCATGTGAGTTGAGATGGAGGCAAGGGTAGAACAGGCCAGAGACAGGCTCTGAATCTGAGGTTGGCCGGCTCCAACCACCACCCCATTCATCCGCCGTCAGCTCCCTGCTACCTATGCCACATACATCACCACTCATCTACACAGATGCCCAGGGGCCACCTCCCTGCTCCACCAGAGACCTGCTACAGTGTGGCCTCAGGCAAGAGACTTCACTTCTCTGGGCCTCAGTTTCCTCACCTGTAAAACAGGGGAATGACAGCACAACCCTCACAGGTTAAGTGAATAAACTCACAGAAAGCACTCAGGTGCCTGTCATACAGAACCCATAAGAAGAAATACATTAAGAGCCAGGTGTGTCTGGGTGCAGTGGCTCACGCCTGTAATCCCAGCACTTTGGGAGGCTGAGGTGGACAGATCACAAGGTCAGGAGTTTGAAACCAGCCTGACCAACATGGTGAAACCCCTATCTCTACTAAAAATACAAAAAAAAAAAAAAGAAAGAAAGAAAATTAGCTGGGCCTGGTGGCACACACCTGTAATCCCAGCTACTCAGGAGGCTGAGGCAGGAGAATTGCTTGAACCCAGGAGGTGGAGGTTGGAGTGAGCCGAGATCATGCCATGGCACTCCAGCCTGGGTGACAGAGATAGACTCTGTCTCAAAAAAAAAAAAAAAAAAAAAAAAAAAAAAATAGCCAGGCACTGTGGCTCATGCCTGTAATCCCAGCATGTAGGGTTAGGCTGAGGCAGGTGCATCACCTCAGGTCAGGAGTTCAAAACCAGCCTGGCAAACATGGAGAAACCCTCTCTCTACTAAAAATACAAAAATTAGCCAGGGATGGTGGGGGGTGCCTGTAATCCCAGCTACTTGGGAGGCTGAGGTGGGAGAATCGCTTGAACCTGGGAGGCAGCAGCTGCAGTGAGCCAAGATCACACCACTGCACTCCAGCCTGGGCAACAGAGTGAGATTTTGTCTCAAGAAAAAAAAAAAAAAGAAGAAGAAGTATATTAAGAGCCAGGCACTATGGCTTGTGCCTGTAATCCCAGCACTTTGGGAGGCTAAGGTGGGAGGGTGGCTTGGGCCCAGGAGTTCAAGACCAGCCTAGGCAACATGGCGAAACCCTGTCTCTACAAAAAAAAAAAAACAAAAATTAGCCAAGCATGGTGATGCGTCCCTGTAGTCGCAGCTACTCAGGAGGCTGAGATGGGAGGATCGCTTAAGCCCAGCAGGTCGAAGCTGCAATGAGCCGTGATTGCACCACTATACTCCAGGCTGGGTGACAGAGGAAGACTCAGTGTGAAAAAAAAAAAGGAAATAGATTAAATTTGAAAACACCACTGAGATAAATATGTACTGAGCCTTTTCAAAGGAGTCCCTGAGGCTCTGAGAGGTACAGCCACTTAATGAAGGTCACACAGCGAGGAAATGGCCCAGAAGAGATCAGAACTTCCATTCTGTCTCCAGAACACTTCCTTTCCACACTCTGTTGCTGGCTAAGTGCTGAGTGACTCGCCTGTGGCTGCTCCTGGAGGGCCTGAAGAGGCCAGAAAAGCAGGGCTGCCACTTACCCTCTGCCCACCCAGGGGACAGGGGCTTATGTGAAGCTGAGACCCACCTGAGCCGTGGCTGGGCAGGAAATGGTCCAGGAAGGCCGGCTTTTTCTTCCGCCGTTTGCTCTCGATGCCATGGGGGTCTGAGGGAAGGCAGAGATGAGGACCTCTGGACCCCGACAGCCCTTCCTCCCCAGCCTGGGGTGGGACGGGGCAGTGGGGTCAGCCGTCCCCTCCCCAGAACCTGGGGATGGGGGTAGAAAGGGGCAGAGGCCACACACCAGAGCTGTTCAGCTCCCCAAGGACGTCGGGCATCCCCCGTTTCCGCTTCTTGTCCACGCCGTAGCTGTCTGTTGAGGAGATACCAGGGACACACAAGAAGTAACCCATCAGTAATAATTAATTCCTTTACTTATATTTTATTTTAGAGACAGAGTCTTGCTCTGTTGCCCAGGCTGGAGCTCAGTGCCACAATCTTGGCTCAATGCAACATCCCCCTCCCAGGTTCAAGTGATTCTCCTGCCTCAGCTTCCCAAGCAGCTGGGATTATAGGAGTATGCCACCACATCCAACTAATTTTTGTGTTTGTTTTTTCAGTAGAGATGGGGTTTCACTATATGTCAGCCAGGCTGGCCTTGAACTCCTGACCTCAAGTGATCCACCTGCCTTGGCCTCCCAAAGTGTTGGGATTACAGGCGTAAGCCACCGAGCCTGACCATTTTTTTTTTTTTCATGGAGTCGGCCAGGAGCAGTGGCTCACGCCTGCAATCACAGTGCTTTGGGAGGCCAAGGCAGGCAGATCACCTGAGGTCAGGAGTTTGAGACCAGCCTGACCAACATGGCAAAACCTGGTCTCTACTAAAAATACAAAAATTAGCTGGGTGTGCTGGCATGCACCTGTAGTCCCAACTGCTCGGGAGGCTGAGGCAGGAGAATCACTTGAACTCGGGAGGCGGAGGTTGTAGTGAGCTGAGATCGTGCCACTGCACTCCCGCCTGGGTGACAGAACAAGACTCTGTCTCAAAAACAAAAACCAAAACGGTGGAGTCTTGCCCAGGCTGGAGTGCAGTGGCGCGATCTTGGCTCATGGCAACCTCCACCTCCCGGGTTCAAGTGATCCTCTGTCTCAGCCTCACGACTAGCTGGGATTACTACATGTATGTGCCACTATGCCTGGCTAATTTTTGTAGTTTTAGTAGAGCCGGGGTTTTGCCATGTTGGCCAGGCTGGTCTCGAACTCCTGACCTCAAGTAATCTGCCTGCCTCGGCCTCCCAAAGTGCTGGGATTACAGGTGTGAGCCACCTCGCCCGGCCTACACATTGGCCCCTCTGTTGTTCTTGGAGCACTCCAGGCACAAACCAGCCTCAGGACCTTTGCACCTGCTGTTCCAGCTGTTTAAAACACTCCCTAGAGAACTTCCCTGCTTAGTCATCCTCCTGCCCTCAGCTCAGCTGTCCCCTCCTCCAGGAAGCCTCCCCTGACCCCCACAGCTGGGTCAGGTGCCCTCTTTGGGCAATGCAAGCCCTTGAGCACTTCATTCCAGTCCTGCCCACTCTGATCATTATTGTGGCGGATCAGGCTGTCCGCCATCCTCAGGACTCTATGCCTCATGAGGACACAGCTAGTGGCTGTGTTGGTCACTACTGTGTCTCTAGCACTACTGAGAAAAGGGTCAGGAGTGTGCAGGATGCTGAGGGGTGAAAGATCAAACAGTCTTCAAATGCCAGGGGCCAGCTACCATTATTTCCATTTTGCACAAGAGAATGAGGCTCAGAGAGGCCGAGGCCACACAGCCAGTAAGCAGCAGAGCCGGGATCTGAACACTGTCTTTGTAGCTCTGAGCCTGCACTCTAGTTTCGGCCTCCTTCCCATCCCCACTGGGGTCCCCCCAAGGCAGAAGACCTAGTCTCCGAGGTGGTGGGTCACCCTGGGTCGCTGTAGTTACCATGGTCCCGAGGCAGGTACGTGAAAGGCAATGGTTCGCTGCAGACCCCATCGGTGAGCCGCTGCAGGAAGACATTGACTGTCACCGGCTCGACAATTTCCAGGTCCTCGTAGGGCGGCGTCTTGAACACAATGGCAATCTGGCGGTGCACGTCGGCCTGGGAGAAGTCAGCCCGACCTTCCCAGGAGGCTGTGCTGAACACCACTGATATGTCCTCTGGCAGGAAACGGGGAACACCAGCTAAGCCAGGACATCTGGGCCACTGTGCTCCCAACTTGCCCAGCCTCCCCCGAAATCAAGATTAATATTTCTTTTTTTTTTCCTGAGACAGAGTTTTGTTCTTGCCCAGGCTGGAGTGCAATGGCACAATCTTGGCTCAAGGCAACATTCACCTCCTGGGTTCAAGCGATTCTCCTGCCTCAGTCTCCAGACTAGCTGGGAGTACAATGCGTGCTACCATGCCTGGATAATTTTGTTTTTTGTTTTTTTTTAAAGACAGGGTTTCACCATGTTGGTCAGGCTGCTCTTGAACTCCCAACCTCAGGTGATCTGCCTGCCTTGGCCTGCAAAGTGCTTGGATTACAGGCGTGAGCCACCACGCCCGGCCAATTTTTATATTTTTAGTAGAAACGAGGTTTCACTACGTTGGCCAGGCTGGTCTCAAACTCCTGACCTCAGGTGATCTGCCCACCTTGGCCTCCAAAAGTACTGGGATTGCAGGTGTGAGCCACTGCGCCCGGCCTTTTTTTTTTTTTTAGACAAGGTCTCACTCTGTTACCTAGGCTAGAGTGCAATGGCATGATCTTGGCTCACTGCAACCTCCGCCTCTGGGGTTTGAGATCTTCCTACCTCAGCCTCCCAAGTAGGACTACAGGCATTCACCACCACAGCCGGCTAATTTTTTGTGTGTTTTTTGTAAAGATGGTGATTTTCTATGTTGCCCAGGCTGGAATCAAACCACTTTGGCCTCTCAAAGTGCTGGGATTACAGGCATGAGCCACTGTGCCCGGCCTCTAATATTCCTAAAAATAAAACTAATCACCAGCCACAGTGGTTCATGCCTGTAATCCCAGCACTTTGGGAGGCTGAGGCGAGTGAATCACTTGAGATCAGGATTTTGAGACCAGCCTGACCAACATAGTGAAACCCTATCTCTACTAAAAATACAAAATTAGCTGGCCATGGTAGCACAGGCCTGTAATCCCAGCTAATTGGGAGGCTGAGGCAGGAGAATTACAGTGAGCTGAGATCGCACAACTGCACTCCAGCCTGGGTGACAAGATCAAAACTTCATCTCAAAAAAAAACAACAAAAAAAAAATCATAGTGGCAGCTAACTTTCTATTGAGCACCTATTATATGCCAGTCACTAAGTGTTTTATGTATTTTTATATATATTATTTCATTTAATCCTTATAACAACGTAAGAGGTAAGTAGAATTAATATCCCCCTCACGTCCAGGGATCCTCAAGGTAACCCACAGGTGGTTTGAAGACTCACAGGACAGCATAGAGTCATACTCACAGCTGTGATCTGTTATAGCAAAAAGGTACTAGGTACAGTCGCAGAGAAAAAAGGTGCCCAGCCAGGTGTAGTGGGCCACACCTCTAATCCCAGCACTTTGGGAGGCTGAGGCTGGCAGATCACTTGAGGCCAAGAGTTCAAGACCAGCCTAGCCAACACAGCAAGACTTTGTCTCTCCAAGAAAATACAAAAATTACCTGGGCATGATGGCACATGCCTGTGGTCCCAGCTATTCAGGAGGCTGAGGTGGGAGGATCACTTGAGCCTGGGAGGTTGAGGTTACAGTAAGCCATGATTACACCAATGCACTCCAGCCTAAATGACAGAGTGAAAGCCTGTTTCTCTTTTTTTTTTTTTTTTTTTAAGACGGGGTTTCACCATGTTGGTCAGGCTGGTCTTGAACTCCTGACTTCAGGTGATCCGCCTGCCTTGGCCTCTCAAAGTGCTTGGATTACAGGCATGAGCCACCACGCCCGGCCCAAGCCTGTTTCTAAAAAAAAAAAAAAGGGGGTGGGAAACCAAGGCTTAAAGTACTGAGACTTCACACAGCTGGTAGCGGAAGAGTCAGGATTCATGATGCTTCTCTGCCTGCTGTTGATTTTCCTTGTCTTACTGCACTGCCTGTCATCACAGTGACTCCATATACTGAGGCTTTATATGTGTCAGATACATAGATTGTCTCTAAGTCACACAACAACCCTATGAAGAAGGTACCATTAGGTACCCTATTATATAAAGAAGAGAACAAAGGCATAGAGAGGTGAAGTCCCTTGTCCAAGGTCACCCAGCCAGCAAGTGTTAGAGACAAGATGGGAACCCAGGAAGGCTAGAATTCTTTACTACTAACTCTGTTATAACTTAAGAAAGTTACCAGATATCTCTGGAACCAGTTCTTTCACTTTATTTATTTAAAAAAAATTTTTTTAATATAGAACGCTTCACAAATTTGCACGTCATCCTTGCCCAGGGGCCATGCTAATCTTCTCTGTATCGTTCCGATTTTAGTATATGTGCTGCCGAAACGAGCACTATTTTATTTATTTTTTGAGATGGAGTCTCACTCTGTCACCCAGGCTGGAGTGCAGTGGCTTGATCTCGGCTCACTGCAACCTCGGCCTCCCAGGTTCAAGCAATTCTCCTGCCTCAGCCTCCCGAGTAGCTGGGATTACAGACATGTGCCACCACACCCAGCTAATTTTTGTGTTTTTTAGTAGAGATGGGGTTTCACCATGTTGTCCAGGCTGGTCTTGAACTCCCAACCTCAGGTGATCTGCCTGCCTCGGCCTCCCAAAGTGCTGGGGTTACAGGCATGAGCTACTGCACCTGGCCAATTTTTGTATTTTTAGTAGATATGGTGTTTCACCATGTTGCCCAGACTGGTCTCCATCCTGAGCTCAAGTGATCTGCCCGCCTCAGCCTCCCAAAGGGCTGGGATTACAGGCATGAGCCACTGCATCTGAGCCGCTTTTGAGAAGGGACATTTGAACACGTGTGAGTGAAGTGGAGCTGCTTCTCCTGTCCTCTGTTTTCTCCTGTTCTCTGTTTTTTGCTTTACCCATAGCCCTTATCACAAGCATCATAAACCGTTTATTTACGCAATTCCACCCTTAACCTCACAGTCCTCTGGACATGTTGTGAGCTCTATGATGGCACCGCCTAGCATGCAGCATGGGCCACCACAGATGAGCCTCCATCTTCCTACACAGACAGGTGAGCAGGCCACTCAGGGAATGACTGAACCCATCAACTGGGTCTGTTTCACTGCAAAGACAGCGTTCTGGACCCTGGCTCTCTGGTGCTTTGGTTAACCTGCTCTTTCTCATCCTTTCACCCTCCCGGGCTCCCTGGCTACCCCTCCGAGCTGCCAGACCCCACTCTGCCCCAGCTTGCTGCAACAGGCCCCTCACCTTTCTGCACCTTGTCACACAGCAAGTAGAGCTCCTCGCCACCCGTGCACGGTCCGCTCTCCTTGTTGATTCGGCAAATCCGCAGCTCTGACGTGTTTGTGGACTCTGGGAAGGAGCAAAAGGAAGAGGTGTATTAAAAAACCCCGAGGCTGGGAGTGGTGGCTCATGCCTGTAAGCCCAGCACTTTGGGAGGCTGAGGCGGGTGGATCATGAGGTCAGGAGTTCTAGAACAGCCTGACCAATATGGTGAAATCCCGTCTTTAAAAAATAAACTGTAGGGTGGGTCAGTGGATTTCTCTGTAACAGTTCAAAAAGATCGTTGATGTATTTGACATTCCACATTGCTCTAACATTTGATAAGCTACCACTTGTTTAGTTTTGGTGCAGTGTCACAGAAGGATATCCA
>CAUYQU010037338.1:0-15518 GCA_963574635.1 Cheracebus regulus
TCAGAATTCCACAGGAGCCGAACAGTCAAAATCACACCAGCAACTGGCCCAGTAAACACACAGAAGCTGCCAGCAGGGAGCAGCAGAGGCCACAGCACGAGATCAGCAACATCCCCAGGGACTGGAGCTCAGACGCCCCCAGAGCCACTGCAG
This sequence comes from Cheracebus regulus, assembly GCA_963574635.1. NCBI lineage: Eukaryota > Metazoa > Chordata > Mammalia > Primates > Pitheciidae > Cheracebus > Cheracebus regulus. The sequence goes on from CAUYQU010037338.1 coordinate 154, forward strand.
CCTCACTGCCCCCAGGAGCTGGCGGTCGCAGCCCCTGCCGAGACCACCAGAAAGCATCGTCCACTGTGCTCGCCTCTTTGTTTCCCTGACACTTGACCCGATGCCCAAGGCGGTAGCTTCGGCTTGCTGAGCGTAAACGCCGCGTGCACCTGCTCGTTCTGTTGCCAGGCAGGCTGCGAAAGGAGGATGCGCTATTTCTGCTCCCATCATGGAAGGCTGGGATTCCACAGGCACAGAAAGGAAGGAGGGAGAGATGTGGATGTGAGCGTCCTCCAGTCAGCTCTGGCAGGGTCGGGTGTGGGACAGTGAGGGTCCCACCCCAGCTGGGGTCTACCCAGGCCCATGACCTGGACAGGTTAAGGGTTTTCCAGAAGGCAGGAATGAAGTGTGGTCTGACAACACTCAAGTCCCAGTACTGACCCCAGAGGGTATCATAATAGACCGGAAGGGCGACACATACCAGGCATCTGCCACCCGTCACACACACCTCCCACCCACTGGCAGCCTTCCACCCCAAGCACACACAAAGCCTCAGTCCAGAGATCAACCGTCTCAGCTCTGCAGATGTATATCCTGTGTGTAGACTCACTGGGCACAACCTCTGCCCAGCCTGGTGTGTGCATACTTCTTTCTCACTGTCGGGAGGAGCCCGTCCTGGCACTCCCATTGGCCTGTAGATTCACCTACCCTGGGCACAGCCCCAGGACCCAGGAAAACCTGTGCCCTCCACTCAGGCACAATGGTAGAAATGGTGCCTGTCCTGCTGTGTCTGCCACTCCTTCTGGGTCCTGCGGTCCCCCAGGAGCTGGGTACCCCTGCCTGACGCTGAGAGAAAGAGAGAGCAGCCCCAAGGGAAACTGGGAAGGCAGGTCAGCTGGAGGGATGGTGCTAGAAGGGAACCCGTGCCCTCAACCCACACTCAGACACGGGAGCAGTGGGTGTGGAAGGTGAGTAGCCTGAAGAGAAGACGGTGGGAGCTTGGGGAGATCAAGAGTCACTGCTAGGACAGGGCAGGAGGCTGTGTGTGGCATGGGAATGTGCAGGATGAATACATGGAAGCAAATGGCTTCTCAGCTGTGTGAGTTCAACATTCATGACGTTTACACATTGTCAGAAGAGCTGTTTCATGTTCTTTTTGTAATAATCACATTTAGGATGTGGTTAGGATGTTAATCCCATTCTGCACCAAAATCCGAATTATTCAGGGTTCTCCAGAGAAAACTAATATAGATTGCATACACATGCACATATGTATATATGAACACACACTGTATATTCATATATACACCAAATATATGTATATACACGTGTGTGTGTGTGTGTGTGTGTGTGTATGTGAAAGTGAGAAGAAGAGTTTTATGTAATATTTCTTATGGCTCACACAATTCTGAGGGCTAAAAGTCCTAAATCAGCAAAGCAAGCCAGCAGGCTGGAGACCCAGGAAAGAGTTGATGTTGCAGGCCTGAGTCCAAGGGTAGTCTGGAGCAGAATTCTTTCTTCTTTGTGGGACCTCAGCCTTTCCTCGCAATGCCTTCCACTGATTGGATGAGGCCCACCTGCCTGGGACTTGAGCCCAGACAGCTTGAGAGCTGCCAGTCTACGCCAACAGCGCCAACCAATGCTGGGTAAACACCTCTTTTATCATCAGGATGAAGAGGCTGTGTCCCTCGCCCTAAGGAGGTCCATTTCTGAGAGTTGTGGCTAATGGGCAGGAAGGTTGGGACTTTAGAGATTTGGAATAAAGATATCAACACCAGAAAGGAAGAAAGAAGTGATCGGCCGGGCGGGGTGGCTCGCGCCTGTCATCCCAGCACTTTGGGAGGCCGAGGCAGGTGGATCATGAGGTCAGGAGTTCAAGTCCAGCCCGGCCAACATGGAGAAACCTCGTCTCTACTAAAAATACAAAAATTGGCCAGGCGCAGTGGCTCATGCCTGTCATCCAAGCACTTTGGGAGGCCGAGGCAGGAGGATCACCTAAGGTCAGGAGTTTGAGACCAGCCTGGCCAACATGGCGAAACTCCATCTCGACTAAAAATACAAAAATGAGCCCGGGTGTGGTGGTCCATGCCTGTCTCAGCTACTTGGGAGGTTAAGGCAGGAGAATCACTTGAACCTGGGAGACGGAGGTTGCTCTAGCTTGGGTAACAGAGCAAGACTCTCTCGGGCCGGGCGTGGTGGCTCACGCCTGTAATCCAAGCACTTTGAAGGCCAAGGCGGGTAGATCACCTGAGGTCGGGAGTTCAAGACCAGCCTGACCAACATGGTGAAACCCCGTCTTTAAAAAAAAATAAAAAATAAAAAAAAGACTGTCTCAAAAAAAAAAGACCTCTAGATCACCCAGAACCGGAGATCAGTCCCACCCGTGTGACTGGGTCAGAGGGCTTTGACTTTGGAGGGAAAGGGAGCATGTGAGAAAAAGGCCAAGGGGTAAGGACTGCCAAGGTCATGGGCAAGAGAGGCCACGTCTGTGTGAGCTGAAGAGACACGAAGGATGTGTCTGGAGAGTGCAGCAGGGAGGGCATCCCTCGGGAAGCCTGGCGTGGTGTGGCCCCACCACGTCTGGAAGAATGTGGGAGCTGGCCAGGCAGCGGATCATCACCCACAGCTGCCTCCACCTTAGTCCCCTCTTGGGCCACTTGTCTGTCACTTCTGCTCTTTTTTTCTTTTCTTTTTTCCTTCCTTCCTTCCTTCCTTCCTTCCTTCCTTCCTTCCTTCCTTCCTTCCTTCTTCCGTCCCTCCCTTTCCTTCTTTCTTTTGAGACACAGATCTGGCTGTGTTGTCTATGCTGGTCTCAAACTCCTGGCCTCATGTCATCTTCCCACTCAGCCTCCCAAAGTGCTGAGACTACAAGCATGAGCCACCAAACCTGGTCTCTTTAATTAATTAATTTTTTTTTTTTTGAGGCGGATTTTCGCTCTTGTTGCCTAGACTGGAGTGCAGTGGCATGATCTCCACTCACTGCAACCCGCTTCCCGGGTTCAAGCGATTCTTCTGCCTCAGCCTCCTGAGTAGCTGGAATTACAGGCACCCACCATCACAATCGGTTTATTTTTGTATTTTTAGTAGAGACAGGGTTTCACCATATTGGCCAGGCTGATCTTGAACTCCTGACATCAAATGATCCGCCCACCTCAGCCTTCCAAAGTGCTGGGATTACAGGCTTGAGCCACTGCGCCCAGCCTTAATCAGATTTTTTTTTTTTTTTTTTCTGATATGGAGTCTCACCCTGTCGCCCAGGCTGGAGTGCAGTGGTGCAATCTTGGCTCACTGCAACCTCCGCCTCCCGGGTTCAAGTGATTCTCCTGCCTCAGCCTCCCAAGTAGCTGGGATTACAGGCACTTGCCACCACACCTGGCTAATTTTTGTATTTTTGTTAGAGATGAGGTTTCACCATATTGGCCAATCTGGTCTCAAACTCCTGACCTCAGGAGTAATCAAACCCCTGATTACAGGCGTGAGCCACAGCACCCGACCTTAATCAGATTTTTTTAAAAAAGAAGTGGGAAGAGCTGGGCACCGTGGCTCACGTCTGTAATCCCAGCACTTCTGGAGGCCAAGGCGGGTGGATCACGAGGTTAGGAGTTCGAGATCAGCCTGACCAACATGGTGAAACCTTGTCTCTACTAAAAATACAAAAATTAGCCAGGCTTGGTGTCTCATGCCTGTAATCCCAGCTACCTGGGAGGCCGAGGCAGGAAAATCCCTTGAACCTGGGAGGCAGAGGTTGGGTGAGCCAAGATTGCGCCACTGCACTCCAGCCTGGGCGATAGAGTGAGACTCCGTCTAGAAAAAAAAAAAAGAGAGAGAGAGAGAGAGAAAAGTGGGAAATCTGGGGTCCACACGGCAGAGGTGGCCCCTGGCCTGTATATTGGTGTTTTCAGAATGAGAGCCTGGAGGTCCCCCAAGGTCTCTTCAGCGGCAGTACTACTCTCGGCCACAAGAGGGGGATGTGTGCTCAGGAACGTCAGCTCCAAAGCTGGAAACGGCTGCGCTGGCAACTGGCGCTGGCAGCTCCCACCCGGGTCACCCTTAGTCACTCCTAGCTTTATTGCTCACTGCTCAGTGCGCCTGTTGGAAACCCTGTTCATGAGGAAAAGCAGACAGAACTCACATGCTCACTCTTGCACCGTTCTGCCCGAATTTGGCAAATCTTTGGCCAGCTCTGCCCTGGTGTTGCAGTCTCCGGCTTCACAGGTCATTGCCCTCAGCCTCACACCCCTCACCAATTCCCCAGCGTTGCCCAGGATCCATAAGGCCTGCCGGGCTCGGATGCCCTGGTCCAGCTTCCGGCCTCCTTCCCTGTCCCTGCCACCCCACACACTGTTTTGAGACAACCGTGGGCTTGTCAGCTGTAATTGCAATCACTCAGTTCTGCCACCAGTGCACCTTCCTGCATGCTGCTTTTTTTTTTCTTTTTGAGACAGAGTCTTGCTTTGCTGCCCAGGCTGGAGTGCAATGGTGCGATCTCAGCTCACTGCAACCTCCGTCTCCCGGGTTCAAGCAATTCTGCCTCCGCCTCTCTAGTAGCTGGGATTACAAGTGCAGGGCTCCATGCCTAGCTAATTTTTTTCTATTTTAGTTGAGACAGGGCTTCACTGTGCTGCCCAGGCTGGTCTCAAACTCCTGAGCTCAGGCAGTCTGCCCACTTTGGCCTCCTAAAGTGCTACAATTACAAGATTAGCCACCACGCCTGGCCTGCTTTATTATTATTATTATTATTATTATTTTATTATTTTTGAGACAGAGTCTCACTCTGTTGCCCAGGCTGGAGTGCAATGGCATGATCTCGGCTCACTGCAACCTCTGCCTCCCAGGTCCTGGTTCAAGCAATTCTCCTGCCTCAGCCTCCCAAGTAGCTGGGACTACAGGCATGCACCACCATGCCTGGCTAATTTTTATATTTTTAATAGAGAAGAGTTTTTAGCAGAGACAAGATTTCACCACATTGGCCAGGCTGGTCTCGAACTCCTGACCTCAGGTGATCTGCCTGCCTCAGCCTCCCGAAGTGCTGGGATTACAGGTGTGAGCCACCAGGCCCAGCCTGATTTATTTATTTATTTATTTTTTAGTAAAGATGGGGTCTCGCTATGTTGCCCAGGCTTCTCTTGAAATCCTGGCCCCAAGTGATTCCCCTCCCCCCCCCCACCACAGCCTCCCAAAGTGCTGGGATTACAGCTGAGAGCCACTGTGCCTGGCCCAAAATCACTTTCTAAGTTTTCTCCTTTCATCATATTTTCCTGTTGTGAACGTTTTATGTCATGTGTACCCTGAGGCCCCCCCGACAGCTCTCCTCGGGCCCCGTCTGCTGCCTCCTGTGTTATATGTGATCGGAGCACCCCCAGAGCTTCGTCATCCGTGACGAGCACCCGCCCTCTCTCCAGTAGGAATCATCGGCTGATGAATAAGGGCTGATTTCTTCTCAAATGATCACCACCCCCAATTCATTACCTTCAAAAGACTGAGCTCAGAATGGCTTATCTGACGCGTGGTGGGGTTATGCTTTTCTGGGACGCCATTCACTGAGGACGCAGCTTCTCTCCCGTGTGATGTTCTCGGGCGCAAGTTGTGACGTGGGTTCCACGCTCCCCTGTGATTTTCGCATCTCCCATAACTGCTCGCCTCTGTCTGAGGATTTTCCTCCGCTGGCACCATTCATCGGGAGTCTCTCTAGTGTGAATTATGAGATGAATGGAAATTTTCCCTCATTCATCATATTCAAAGCTTTCCTCTGCCCTGTGAATTCTTTGATATTCTACTAGAATCCTGACCAATTTTTTGCCATGTGTATCAGACCAGTAGAGTTTAGGCATAGAGTCTGCAATTTTCCCAAAGTGGTACCTTTTTTTTTTTTAAGAGATGGGGTCTTACTGTGTTGCCCAGGCTGATTATAGCTCGCTGCAGCCTTGACCTCCTGGGCTCAAATGATCCTCCCATCTCAGCTTTCTGAGTTGAGTAGCTGGGACTACAGGCACACACTGCCATCATACCTGGCTCATTTTTTTAAATTTTGGAGACGGAGTCTCACTCTGTCACCCAGGCTAGAGTGCAGTGGCGCAATCTCGGCTCACTGCAACCTCTGCCTCCAGGGTTCAAGTGATTCTCCTGCCTCAACCTCCTGAGTAGCTGGGACTACAGGTGCATGCCACCATGCCTGGCTTCTTTTGTGTGTGTGTGTGTTTTTAGTAGAAATGGGGTTTCACCATGTTGGCCAGGATGGTCTCAATCTCTTGACCTCCTGATCTGCCCAACTCGGCCTCCCAAAGGGCTGGGATTATAGGCGTGAGCCACCACGCCCAGCCAAGTCCAGAGCTTTATATAGCCTTGGAGCACTCTTCTAACTTTAAAAGCTACTGGCTGGGTGCAGCTTTGGGAATCCCAGCATTTTGGGAGGCCGAGGCAGGTGGATCACCTGAGGTCAGGAGTTCCAGACTTTTTGAGACTCCATCTCAAAAAAGAAAAAAGAAATAAAAAAAACCTAGTAAGTTAAATATGTTCTTGATATCTTAGTATAGATAGTAAGAACTAGTCATTACTGTTGGGACTGCCTGTGAGAACTGCATTTCCTAGAAAGCCAAGTCTTCCAGATGCTGCTGAATTTTGACTTGGCGAACAGGTTGGCAGGTTGCTGAGCATTCAGGAGTGAGGGACAGGGAGTGCCCTGGCCGTGTATTTACCCAGCTCTCTCCAGGCCACAGGAGACGGCCAGTCGCTGGCTGCACTGCTCCAGTCCTGGAATGATAAAGCTGGAATACCATGTACAATGAGCCTCCAGAATACCCTCGGCCGGGCGCAGTGGCTCACACCTGTAATCCCAGCACTTTTGGAGGCCGAAGTGGGCAGATTGCTTGAGCCCAGGAGTTCCAGACCAGCCTGGACAACATGGTGAAACCCCATCTCTACTAAAAATACAAAAATTAGCTGGGCATAGTGATGCATGCCTGTAATTCCAGCTACTCGGGACACTGAGACAGGAGAATCACTTGAACCCAGGAGGCAGAGGTTGCATTGAGCCGAGATTGTGCCATTGCACTCCAGCCTGGGTGAGATACCAACAATAAATATCAAAAAAAAAAAAAAAAAAAAAAAAAAAAAATGCCCTCTCAAATCCCTTCTCTGATGATGATCCCTGGCCAAATTGGATAACAAATTACGGGCCAGGTGCAGTGGCTCACGCCTGTAATCTCAGCACTTCAGGAGGCCAAGGCAGGCAGGTCACCTAAGGTCAGACCAGCCTGGCCAACACAGCAAAACCCTGTCTCTACTAAAAATACATAAATTAGCCGGGTGAGGTGGCATGTGCCTGTAGTCCCAGCTACTCAGGAGGCTGAGGCAGGAGATTGCTTGAACCCGGTTGGCGGATGTTGCAGTGAGCTGAGATCATGCCACTGCACTCCAGCCTGGGCAACAGTGCAAGAGTCTGTCTCAAAAAAAAGGAAAAGAAAAGAAATAGTCCTGCCCCCACAGCCCCTTCTTCAGCCTGTCAATACCACAAAAATTTCCCAAGATTCCAAGTCCCAGTAGGCAAGGAACACTTCCAATCCCTATTAAAGCCACGTTCATGAGCAAACTCAAGCTTTCCACCCGCAGCCACTGGAATTTCTGCTGTGGGGATTGGGGGATATTCTGGAGCCATGGAAACCTTGAGGCCGCTGAGACTCATGAATCTGCGATGATGCTCTCGGGTCCATGAATCTTGTGTTCCAGTTTATTTCTGCTCCACTGTGTCTGGGACTTCTCCCTCCCAGCATCTATGGGGTGACATGGCTTTTGCAGTCACTTGACTGGTGCGTCATGTTCTTCCACGGGGTCTCTCTCCCCGACAGAGCAGCCTAGTCTTCTCATATGGTTACTGGGCGCCACCAGGCACGGTGGCTCACACCTGTAACCCCAGCACTTTAGGAGGCCGAGGCGGACAGATCACCGGAGGTCAGGAGTTCAAGACCAGCCTGACCAATATGAAGAAACCCCATCTCTACTAAAAATACAAAATTAGCCAGCCATGGTGGTGGCGGTTGTTAGGCTCTGAGAACCTTCTATGGATGTTCTATGCCACTGCGCCATCCATCACCTGTGCTACCCCCGGCCCCTCCATGGAAACCACTACACAGGCAGCTGTGTCACGTCATATGACCCTGCCTCTCTGCCACCCTCAGCCCCCAAATATACAGTTCACTGGACCAGAATCCCATATAGGCTGACCAATAAGTTTTGGAGTCATCAGGCTCAAAAATGTTGGGAAAGCCAGCCAGGCCAGTCGGATGGCCTCTTTTGGAAACTGGAGCCGAAAAACCAGACAGTAGAGGCCAGGCACGGTGGCTCACGCTTGTAATCCCAGCACTTTGGCAGGCCAAGGCAGGTGGATCACCTGAGGTCGGGAGTTCGAGACCAGCCTGACCAACATGGAGAAACCCCATCTCTACTAAAAATACAAAATTAGCCAAACAGCGCATGCCTGTAATCCCCTCAGGGAGGCTGAGGCAGGAGAATCTCTTGAACTCGGGAGGCAGAGGTTGTGATGAGCCGAGATCATGCCACTGCCCTCCAGCCTGGGCGACAGAGCAAAAGTCTGTCTCAAAAAAAAAAAAAAAGAAAGAAAGAAAAGAAAAACCCAGACAGTAGAATCAGTGAGCCACAAGATCTGAGGTCAAGTAGGGCCTGGTGGGACCAGTGCGCTGGCCACAATTACGCTGAAGAAGAAACTTGGCGATTGAAGCAGACTCAAAATAAGCTATGCCGTGGAGAAAATCCCCTCGTTGTGGAGGGAAAGTAAGCTTGGTTTTAGCAAGAAGATAAAGATGGAGAGGGCGAGCGCAGAGTTGGGACTCCACCAAGAGCCGAGAGAGGCAGGCCCATGGCTGCTGCCTGCCGGTGGGTCAGAGAGGGCGAGCGCAGAGCTGGGACTCCATGAAGGGCCGAGAGAAGCCAGCCCAGAGCTGCCCCCTGCCGGTGGGTCATTGCAGCCAGCTTGCCACTCTTCCCTTGACTGTCAGTTGGGTTAGAAGTGGGTGGGTGACTTAGCTGTGCTGGTAAAACCTATGGGGACATGGCTGGGACCATCTTGAAGTCATAAGGCAACAAGACCAAGGGCAACAAGACCATCCTCTGCCTGAGGATGGCAGAGCCTGCGTCCTCCGTGACAACATTGAGCTGCCATCCTATCCTGAAAGCCCCACTTCCAGTCTTACTGATCTGGAAGTCACGTGTCTTTATTTTCTAGGCAGATTTCTGCTACTTGCAGCCTAAAGCATTCCTCATCTCTTCGCAGAACCCCGTGGCACTTGCTATAACTCCCAGTGGAAAATCAACCTAAGTTTAGACATTAGAAATTGAATGATTGGTCAGTTGCTCATATGAAGAGATTAAGAATCAGGATTGGTCCTAGTGGAATCCCAGCTCTGAGTCCTAACCTCAAGGCCTAGGGGACACAGACAAGGAAAGAGATATTCAGGAAAGTTCCAGACATCTCCTACAAAAAGGCTCAATTATGAAATATAACAATTCAGTGGGGCTTTATTCTTTTTTTTTTTTTAATTTTTTTGAGGCAGAGTCTCTGCTGCCCAAGCTGGAGTGCAGTGGCATGATCTCGGCTCACTGCAACCTCCACGTCCCAGGTTCAAGTGATTCTCCTTCGTCAGCCTCCCAAGTAGCTGGAATTACAGCATGTGCCACCACACCTAGCTAATTTTTATATTTTTAATAGAGACGAGGTTTCACCATGTTGGCCAGATGGTCTCTATCTCTTGACCTCGTGATCCACCCGCCTTAGCCTCCCAAAGTGCTGGGATTACAGGCGTGAGCCACCTCGCCTGGCCTCAGTGGGGCTTTAATGCCTGAGGTTTGGAGCGTGAGCAAGGGAACTAACTGGACGAAGTTGATGGCAGCTGGAACTAAACTTGTGGGAAACTAGGCTTTTTGGTTCCTCTTTAGTCATCAACCTAGTGATGTTTTAGATTCTCAGGAATGAGGTGTCCTCAGTTGCCGTTCTCTGTGTGCATAGCCACCGCCCCTCCAGCCCACCCCCTGCAATTTTGTTTATTCCTCATCTCCCCCACCTCTCTTCTTTCTTCTCTACATTTTCTTTCTTTCTTTTCTTTTCTTTTTTTTTTTTTTGAGACAGAGTCTCACTCTGTTGCCCAGGCTGGAGTGCAGTGGCACGATCTCGGCTCACGGCAACCTCTGCCTCCCAAGTTCAAGCGATTCTCCAGCTTCAGCCTCCCAAGTAGCTGGGATTACAGGTACATGCTACCACGCCCAGCTAATTTGTATATTTTTAGTAGAGACGGGATTTCACCATGTTGGTCAGGCTGATCTCGAACTCCCAACCCTGTGATCCGCCCACCTCGGCCTCCCAAAGTGCTGGGATCACAGGAGTGAGCCACCGTGCTCAGCCTCTTTCTGGCTTCTCTAAGCAAAGCGAGGAGCCAGAAATCTACAACACCTAATTCATTTTTATTAAGGACTCATGGGACAGTTGCTGTAGGGAGAGGCAAGAATGTATTTCGGAAGACTTAGAATGCTGGTCCAAGGACAAGCAGCGAGGTTGGTAGGAGAGAAGCTGTCAGTTGATGAGGACTAGAGAAAGCTTTCTTGTCATCTGACTTCTGTCAAACAACATGGTTTGTGTGTGTGTGTATATACATAGCTTCAACACAAGAAATATGTCTCATTCTTCCCTTATGAAATGAGAAGCTGAACACAAGAGCTCTAGCCCATCCTCCTTAAATCTCTGTCTTTGGGCCGGGCATGGTGGCTCACGTCTATAATCCCGGCACTTTGGGAGGCCGAGGCGGGTGGATCACGAGGTCAAGAGATCAAGACCATCCTGGTTAACATGGTGAAACCCCGTCTCTACTAAAAATGCAAAAAATTAGCTGGGCATGGTGGCGCGTGCCTGTAGTCCCAGCTACTCAGGAGGCTGAGGCAGGAAAATTGCTTGAACCCAGGAGGCGGAGGTTGCAGTGAGCCAAGATCTCGCCATTGCACTCCAGCCTGGGTGACAAGAGCGAAACTCCGTCTCAAAAAAAAAAACCTCTGTTTTTGAAAATATAAAACAAAGAAAAACTGGCATCCTCCTCATGTATCTTACAAATTCATGTTATTTCATTTTACTCAGACCTGGAGAAAAAGCAGCTCCAGCCCCATTTTCCCATCTCCAAATAATCCGCATTTGTAGAGAGGTGACCTCTGGAAATTCATCAGATCTGTGAGGCCCACCCACGGGTGTGTCCACATGGTATTAGAATTTGCAACTGCCAGATTCTGGCACCAAACTCAGCACCTCTCAATCCTGTCCTTCTGCACCCCACATATTGTATGATGTGTTTTGTTTGTTTTTGTTTGTTTTGTTTTGAGACTGAGTCTTACTCTGTTGCCAGACTGGAGTGCAGTGGCGGGATCTCGGCTCACTGCAACCTCCGCCTCTCGGGTTCAAATGATTCCCCTGCCTCAGCTTCTGGGATTACAGGCACCCGCCACCACGCCTGGCTAATTTTTTGTATTTTAGAAGAGATGGGGTTTCACCGTGTTGGCCAGGCTGCTCTTGATCTCCTGACCTCGTGGTCCACCCACCTCAGCCTCCCAGAGTGCTGGAATTACAGGCGTGAGCCACCCCGCCCGGCCTGTAGGATGTTTTGAAAGGCAAAGCCAGTGCACCATTGACGTTTGCCGTTGCTTTGTTCACTCAATAGAAATGTAAGGAATGAAAGCTTTGATTGGGGTGAAAGAAGCAAAAAAGTTTAAATCCCTACTTTAATGGGATTAATGCTATTAATGCTTTAATGTGCATCTTAATAAACCCTGAAGTCCTCTAGCAAGTTTCCCTATATATCACTGAGGATTCTCTGAATTCCAGTAAGGAAAAAAACTGGAAGACTTTTTCCCCTTCTTCGTCATCAAGGTTTTTCTCCGGGATGAATTAGCCTGATTAGCGCCTGCAAGTTCTCCCACGATCTGTCCAAGCTCATTTCTCTTTTTGTGTGAATTCTCCAATGATGAGAAAGCTAAGCTTGTCCCCAAGTGATTTTCCACACTAATTATACTCCTAAGGCTTCTCTCCAGTATGAATGATCTCACTTTCGGTATTTTCCACGCTTCCCCGAGTTTTCCGTCTTCATTACATATGACCATTTTAAGTCCCAACTGAATTAGCTGATATTGTCTAAGTATGGAACTCTGATTGCAGGTTCTTCCTCATCCATTATACTCACAAGGCCCCGCTCTGCTACAAAATCCCAGATGTCTAATTAGCTCTGGGTACCACTCAAAGCATTTTTACATCCATTACGCACATACGATTTTCCTCCATTGTGAGTTATCTGATGTTGAATGAGCTGTCCTTTCCCAAAAGCTCTTGCACGCTTCTGCATTGATAGAGTCTTTTTTTTTTTTATTTTTAATTTTTTTTTTAAAAGACGTGGTTTCACCACGTTGGTCAGGCTGGTCTTGAACTCCCGACCTCAGATGATCTGCCCACCTTGGCCTCCAAAATGCTTGGATTACAGGCGTGAGCCACCGCGCCTGGCCGATAGGGTCTTTGTTGCATGCAAATTAGCTGATGCTGCATTGGAATGCTGACGATTCCTCCCCATCCCCAGGGATTCTCTCCAACATAAACGTTACAGAGTTCGATAGCACGGGAGCCCCAGGGAAAATTGCCTGTATAAACGACAGAGATGTTCTCTGTGACACAAACACTGTAATATTGAATAAATTCTGAATTCTGTTGCACAACTTGGCCTTACATGGCTTATTTGGAGTTTCTGTCACTTCTAAAACATGTAAATGGAATGACAGACTTTTTTCCGTATTCATGGCACTCAATGGGATGGGGTCCCTTAAATGGTTCTCTACAATGTCTCCATATTTGTAACGACCCAAGGGGTTCTTCCTGACCACTGCACAAACAAAATCCACTCAAGACCAGGGCATTGAAGAGTGTCATTGATGTGAAGCCAGCGATGCCACGAGGGAGATGGAGTTATTACTCAAATCAGTCTTGCCAATGGCTTGGAGATTTGGGGGTTTTTTCAAGATAGTTTGGTGGGCAGGGGGTAGGAAGGGGGCCTGCTGATTGGTTGGGTCAAGGAGATGAACTCATAGGGAACCAAAGTTGTCCTCTTGGGCTGAGTTAGTTCCTGGGTGGGGGACACAGGACCGGTTGGCAGGTGAGGACATCTAGTTGTTAGAAAAGCAGAAATCTGAAAAGCATTTTCTTTCTTTTTTTTTTTTTTCTTTTCTTTTCAGATGGGGTCTCTCCCTGTCACCCAGGCTGGTGTGCAATGGTGCGATCTCGGCTCACTGCAACCTCTGCCTCCCAGGTTCAAGCAGTTCTCATGCCTCAGCCTCCCTAGTAGCTGGATTACATGTGTGTGCCACAACAACAAGCTAATTTTTTTTTTTTTTTTTTTTGTATCTTTAGTAGAGACAGGGTTTTACCATGTTGGTCAGGCTCGTCTCCAACTATTGATCTCATGATCTACCCGCCTCGGCCTCGCCAAGTGCTGGGATTACAGGTGTGAGCCACTGCGCCCAGCCTTTTTTCTCAGTATGCATGTAGATTTTCCCCATTAATCAGATTCTTTCTTTCTTTCCTTTCTTTCTTTCTTCTCCTTCCTTCCTCCTTCCTTCCTTCCTTCTTTCCTTCCCTCTCTTCCTCCCTTCCTTCTCTCCCTTCCTCTCTCTCTGCCTTTCTCTCTTTCTCTCTTTCCTTTTTTCTTCTTTCTTTCTTTTTGAGACTGAGTCTCGCTCTGTCACCAGGCTGGAGTGCAGTGGCTCAATCTCAGCTCACTGCAAACTCCACCTCCCAGGTTCAAAAGATTCTCCTGCCTCAGCCTTTCAAGTAGCTGGGATTACAGGTGCTCACCACCGTGCCCAGCTAATTTTTGTATTTTTAGTAGAGACAGCGTTTCACCGTGTTGGCCAGCTGGTCTTGAATTCCTGACCTCAAATTATCCACCTGCCTCAGCCTCCCAAAGTGCTGGAATTACAGTTGTGAGCTGCTGCACCTCGCCCAATTATTTTCTTTAAATGTTTTTTTGCAGAGATGGGGGGTATCACTTTGTTGCCCAGGCGGGTCTTGAACTCCTGGGCTCAAGCCATCCTCCTGCCTTGGCCTCCCAAAGTGCTGAACTTAAAAGCATGAGCCACCACGCCAGACCCCCAGTACCTAATTATGTTAATTATATTACTTTGTGATGTGTTTGCCGTGGTTTGGGTGTGGATTTTTTTGGTTCTCCCAAGTCTCATGTTGAAATTTGATCCCCATGTTGGAGGTGGAGCCTAATGGGAGATATCTGGGTCATGGGGGCAGATCGCTCATCAATGGCTGGTGCTATTTTTCCAGGAGTGAATTAGTAAGTTCTCTCTTTTTTTTTTTTTTTTTTTTTTTTAGACGGAATCTTGCTTTGTTGCCCAGGCTGGAGTACAGTGGTGCAATCTCGGCTCACTGCAGCCTCTGCCTCCCAGGTTCAAGCGATTCTTCTGTCTCAACCTCCCAAGTAGCTGGGACTACAGGTGTGCCACCACCACGCCTGTCTAGTTTTTTTGTATTTTAGTAGAGATGGGGTTTTTCACCATGTTGGCCAGGATGGTATCGATCTCCTGACCTTGTGATCTACCCACCTCAGCCTCCCAGAGTGCTGGGATTACAGACGTGAGCCACGGCGCCTGGTGAACTCATCCTTTTTTATGGCTGCTGTTTTTTTTTTTTTTTTTTTTTTTTTTAGGCGGAATCTCACTCTGCTGCCCAGTTTGGAGTGCAATGGCACCATCTTGGCTCACTGCAAACTCCACCTCCCACGTTCAAGCGATTCTTCTGTCTCAACCTCCCAAGTAGCTCGGACTACAGGTGTGCGCCACTGCACCTGGCTAATTTTTGAATTTTTAGTAGAGACAGGGTTTCACTATGTTGGCCAGACTGGTCTTGAACTCCTGGCCTCGTGATCCACCCGCCTCGGCCTCCCAAAGTGCTGGGAGTGAGCAGGCGTGAGCCACCGCACCTGGCCTTTTTTTTTTTTTTTTTAAATAAAGACGAGGTCTCATCATGTTGCCCAGACTGTGAGGTTTGTTTCCGAGGATAAAACGAAAAAACTGAGGCCAGCACCAAAATAATCCAATGCAAGAGAATTTATTCAGGCTTCCGGGTGAGGTTCTGCGGTCCTGACAGGAGGGGCCGGAGAAGTCGCACAGACTCCTCTCAGACAGGGGGTTTTATAGGGAGTGAAACAGCTCGATTGGTTGTGGGAGAGCAAGACTGCTACTGGGTAAGTTACAAGCCTTGACCTAGGACTTGGCTTGTTATTGGTTGGAATTACTTGCCTGCTATTGGTTGTTAAAGCTTGACTGCTATTGGTTGTTAAAATTCGGCT
>CAUYQU010037339.1:0-50677 GCA_963574635.1 Cheracebus regulus
TCGATGATAGACTGGACAGGGAAAATGTGGCACATATACACCATGGAATACTATGCAGCCATCAAAAACGATGAGTTCGTTTCCTTTGTAGAGACATGGATAAACCTGGAAACCATCATTCTCAGCAAACTGACACAAGAATAGAAAATCAAACACCGCATGTTCTCACTCATAGTTGGATGTTGAACAATGAGAACACATAGACACAGGGAGGGGAGCATCCCACACTGGGGTCGGTTGGGGGGAAATAGGGGAGGTACAGTGGTGGGTGGGGAGTTGGGGTTAGATAGCATAGGGAGAGATGCCAGATATAGGTGATGGGGAGGAAGGCAGCAAATCACATTGCCATGTGTGTACCTATTTAACAATCTTGCATGCTCTTCACATGTACCCCCAAACCTAAAATGCAATAAAAATTTAAAAATAAATAAAATTTTAAAAATGATAGATTTCATTACTATCCTTCAAAGCTAATTCAAAATCATCTCTTTTAATAAAGTCTTTAAGGCGCCCGACGCCGAAAAAAAGAAAAAACATTAATGAAGTGTTTTGGGATCCCTCCCAGCTAGAAGCAAGCTTTCCCTCCTTTATATTTCTCAGAGACAGTCTTTACTTCTTTAAGACAATTAGCAGGGCGCCGTGGCTCACACCTGTAATCCCAGCACTTTGGGAGGCTGAGGTGGGCGGGTCACCTGAGGTCAGGAGTTCAAGACCAGCCTGACCAACATGGAAAACCCCATCTCTAACAAAATTAGCTGGGCGTGGTGGCACATGCCTGTAATCCCAGCTACTCAGGACACTGAGGCAGGAGAATTGCTTGAATCCGGGAGGCAGAGGTTGCGGTGAGCCAAGATCACACCATTGCACATCAGACTGGGCAACAAGCGCAAAACTCTGTCTCAAAAAAAAAAAGACAATTAGCTTCACTTTTTATTTTGGTTTTTTATATTGTTTATATACATATGTACCTAGCGGTCTTTCAAACATCTGAGGACAGAATCCACAGCTGATTCATCCTTTTGTTTCCCTTAGTGTCTAGAACAGGGTCTGATTTATAATAGGCACTCAAGTATTTTTTATTTTATTTATTTACTTTTTTTTTCCCGACAGTCTTGCTCTGTCGCCCAGGCTAGAGTATAGTGGTGCAATCTCGGCCCACTGCAAGCTCCATCTCCTGGGTTCAAGCAATTCTCCTGCCTCAGCCACCCAAGTAGCTGGGATTACAGGCATGCACCACCACACCCAGATCATTTTTGTATTTTCAGTAGAGACAGAGTTTCACCACGTTGGCCAGGCTGGTCTCTAACACCTGACCTTAAGTGATACACCCACCTTGGCCTCCCAAAGCGCTGGGATTACAGGCATAAGCCACCGTGCCTGGCTCAAGTATTTATTAATGAATAAATATATATGAAAATCTTAAGAATTTCATGTTCATTTTCAGATGAAAAATGAAACACTAAATACATGAAACATGGGAGGCTGAGGAGGGTGAATCACGAGGTCAGGAGTTCAAGACCAGCCTGGCCAAGATGGTGAAACCCTGTCTCACAAAAGAAAAAAAAAATCCTTCATTTTCTAATTTCTCACCTCTCAGACTCACAGACAATCCACTGATGATAGAAGCTGATTATTTCCACATACAAAGTGATACTTGGACTCTTCCTGAAGATCTATGTTGCTTGGACACTCCTTTTTTTTTTACTTTAAAAAATTGTTTATTTTTCTTCTAGCAAATTCTCCTGGATCCTGAGGATACTCTTCTAGAAGAAGGAAGAAGTAATATCCTCTTCCCTACTGGAAGACTGCAAATCTACTGCTGATGTCAATTATTGGAAACAGGCACCCAGCAGTATGACTGCTTCAGCATAATTCCTGAAGATAGGGTCTTGGCTGTTATAAAACCCATAGGATCAAACAGACTAAAGGGTCAGTAAGCTGGTAGGAAAGGAATGGATTCAGTTCACAAGAAATAGAATAATCAATGACCTTGGAGATTTCAGACAAATCAGATTTTCTATTGAAGGCAGGGATATAAATAGCACAAACAATACAGACGGGTAGAAACAAAAGCCACCAACTCAACTTTTTGTTTGAAAACTTGTTAGGTCTAGAGAACTGTTCAAACCACAGCTGCTAATGGTTATGAATTTGGCAATCAAAATGTCTTTGTTAAAAAAAAAGTTTTAACTGCCTTACTATTGAGGTTACAAACCTCAATAGCCTTGATGCATTGTTGCAGTCAACATCCTCCCTGCTGTTTTTGAGAGCTTACATCTGCTGCTGGCAGATAAAATGCTGGCAAACAGCAAGGGCTCCTTCCAGGGAAATCACAGGAGAAGCTTTAATGAGATGGCTCTCATCTAACTTTTTACCCTGAGTTGAACTAATAGCCTTTTCTGTATCACTTCTACCTTCTCTAGGATGATCCTCTGCCATTAGTCAGGAGGGCTGAGGGTCTAGAGGGATTTTTTTTTTTCTGGCACAAATTAGTCATGCTGGCCATACTAGTCTTAGAAGATAAAAGGAAGACTATAGTGTTCATGGCTCAGGGGAAAGCATATATCTCTGTTTTTTTTTTTTTGGACTTTCCACCTGTAAGCATATATCTTTTAAAGCCACTTAACAGCATAGTGCACTTGATTTTAAAACAACCACTAACAAAACCTTTTCGGTTTTCTTTTCTTTTTTTTTAAGAGGACTACATGATCACAGTATGCCAAAAATAGTGAGGGCTTAGCGTATTTTAGTTTATCAAAGAAAGGCCAAGAATGTGAGGTCAGAAGTAAATTACTGAGTTTTTGGGAGGAAAGAAAAGGGAACAGTATACAGAGGCAAAATGTGGTCCAAGTCACACAGGAAGTTAGTTTCAGTTGAAATAAAAATTACTAGATCCACATTAGTTTTCAAAGAAAATGCAATTCAGCTGGGTGATAAATGAATATGGAGATACTGAAGGAAGACACAGGTTAGGAAACTACTTCCTAGATTGTTCTTTCTCAGTGAGTTGACCTATGAGAATAAAAAATCAAACACACAACACTCCTAAATTGTACATACCATGATACCAGTTCTGCAGTAGGTAAATAGGTAGCACATGTGCAGGTGGGAGATTAATTTATGCTCAAAGTTTTAGGATGCACGTCATATCCACCTCTTAGAGAGACATAATCTACACTAGCATATTAAGGGCTTTGAGATGTTCTATAGTAAACAGATCTGTTTAATCCAAAGGTATTTCCCAAATTTGTGTTTCAGAGAACACCTATGCCATGGAGTAGTTTGGTAAATGCTAGTCAACTGGCATTATTCCTAAACTCTCAACTCATTCATTCAGAAACAAGAATGAGGCTGGTATAACAGACTAGACAAGTACACTTCCTACTTCACAGAACTCTAGCTCAGACACAGGCAAATCACAAAGAGTGGTCTTGATATTTTCTAAGAGGCAGCCAAATAACAAAGCTGCAACTTCTAAAAGTGATAAACTCTTTACTCAATAAATAAGACTAAAATAGGGTTGACATCAATTCTGAATAAATTAATATGCTACCCTCAAACACAGAAAAGAAACAGTAAAGGTACAGTGGCTCACACCTGTAATCCCAGCACTTTGGGAGGCTGAGGCAGGTAAATCACCTGAGGTCAGAAGTTCCAGATCAGTCTGACCAATATGGTGAAACCCCGTCTCTACTAAAAATATAAAAAAATTACCCAGGCATGGTGGCACACACCTGTAATCCCAGCTACTCAAGAAAGTAAGGCAGGAGAATCGCTTGAACCAGGTAGGCGGAGGCTGCAGTGAGCTGAGATCACACCACTGCACTCCAGCCTGGGCAACAGAGAGACTGTCTCAAAACCAAAAAAACAAAACAAACAAACAAAAAAACAGTGGAAAAAAGCTACAGAAAAGCCGACCATAGGGAAAATGGGTAAAATAGGTATGGGATTCCCATGTCCAATGAAGCCTAGTGGCTTCTGGCTTCTGGTATATTTTAATGTTACATATTAGAGACATTCAAAAAGACAGTTGCCAGCACCTCCAGCTGGGAACATCTGGGAGGATTCCTGCACTTCTACATGCTGTCTGCAGCAACCTCAGGACAAGAGACAGAATATAAGCTCAAGAAGAAGTATCATGAAAAAGAGTTATCCTTCAGAAACCAACAAGACTTGTTTTAATTAGATTTCTAATTCCTGTAACCCTTATAATAGATATGGATTATGGTTTCCTACCCTTCTCTACACAAATTTGTGGCACGAAGAAGACTGGCTGTCTAGAGATTGAAATCATTTGACCTTGTATCAGGTAGTGGTTTGCTTGATCAACAGATGAGAAAATAAAGCAAGGCCCCTTGCCAAAAACCATCATCCACACTGCCAGATGCTCCTGGGTTCTATTTTAGAACACAAATACATATCTCAGGAAGAAAACAGAATGCAGTATGTTACACTATGCTGTTAATGACTGTGAGTCTCTAAAACTGTAAAGCCTACAGCAATGTAAGACATTTTTATAATATTACTTCTAGACTGGGGGATGGGGGAAAAAAGGGAGGAGGGAGGAAGAAAGTAAACATTGAAAAAAAATGGGCAAATGCTCAGGCGGATAGTCTGGGCTCCATGTGTCCATGGTTTTACCTGGATCTGGATCAGATACTAAGAGAAGAACAAAAGGCTAGAATTCAAAATTCACACCAAAATGCATGCATTGTACTCACATAATCAGAGGAGGTCGAGAAGGTAACCCACAAGAAAATGAAAGACATAAATATAGAGGGATAACAAGTGTTAGCCAGGCACGGTGATATATGCCTATAGTCCCAGCTACTGAGAGGCTAAGGTGGGAGGATCACTTAAGCCCAGGAGGCAGAGGTTGCAGTGAGCCAAGATTTTCACTCCAAGATTGGCACTCCAGCCTGGGCGATAGAGTGAGATCCTATCACCAGAATAAATAAATAAATAAATAAAGAGTAAAGAACAGAGAGGGTGAAATGGCTGGGAATAGTAAAGGAAAAAAGTAGACAGTAATGAGAATAATGAAAGGTAAGAAAGCCTGAAAAACAGAATTTGCTGAGATAAATGAAACTGAAGCACTTTTTCTTCAACACAGTGGTAGAAGCCCTATTACCTAAAGTAACTGTTCAGAGAACAGGAAAACCATACTGTTAGGTAAGACTCTGTGCTTCAAGGATGGACTTTTCTCATTTTGGATTTCTGCTAGTTCTGAGTCTAAACATAAAGGTCCTATATTTCAGGAATTTTCTAATTAAGTTAAAGTCTTTCAGCTCCCTCTGCTGTTCAAAAATGTACTATAGTTACGTCAGTTCAATTTTGTTTTGTTTTTTTTTTGGTTTTTTTGACATGGAGTTTCGCTCTTGTTGCCAGGCTGGAGTACAGTGGCGTGATCTTGGCTCAATGCAACCTCTGCCTCCTGGGTTCAAGTAATTCTCCTGTCTCAGCCTCCCAAGTAACTGGGATTACAGGCGCCCACCACCACGCCCAGCTAAGTTTTTATATTTTTAGTAGAGACAGGGTTTCATCACGTTGGCCAGACTGGTCTCAAACTCCTGACCTCAGGTGATCCACCTGCCTCAGCCTCCCAAAGTGCTGGGATTACAGTCGTTAGCCACCGCATCGGGCCAATTTTTGTATTTTTAGTAGAGGCGGGGTTTCACTATGTTGGTCAGGCTGGTCTCGAACTCCTGCCTTGGCCTCCCAAAGTGTGGGGATTACATGCATGAGTAACCATGCCTGGCCTGTCAGTTCAATCTTTAGTGATCAAAATAAGATGTATAAATACATACATATGTATATTTACACATAAATACACAAACCTCCTCCCAAATATGGCATAGTCCTGGCAATCAGAGTCAAATATATTTGCCTATCATGAGTTCAATAGCCTGGACCAAAAGGTCCAGAATTAGCAATAACAGATCCTACTATTCCCGCCCCCCAATTAAAATAATTCAAGGGATAATCAAGGGTTTCTGCAAAGTTTTTGTAAGGGACAAAGACCCTATACTGGTTAACTGGAATATGGCAATGGCTTTTTATACAGAAATTTATATGCACCAGGGTGGGTGTGGTGGCTCCCACCTATAATCCCAGTATTTTGAGAGGCCAAGGTGGGAGGATCACTTGAGGTCAGGTGTTCAAGACCAGCCTGGTCAACATGGCGAAACTCTGTCTCTACTTAAAGAAAAAAAGTATTCTTTACTCACCTGCTCCTTAAATTGCTTCTGGGACAAGCAGTCAATTAGGTCCACACAGCCCAGTAGACAACCTGACGGATAGTCATTAGGAAATTCCACATCTGAATCAGGAATAACAAAAGGATTGAATAAATTTCCTTCTTTGTGATCTTGGACCTCAGGAATCTGTTTTCAATTCTGAACAAATATTAATAACTTTTTCCATTATCTATTTGTAGACGTAAGAAAAACAGTGAGATTTACTTGGCACAACTATTTGTATTTTAGCAAAAAAAATCTAGTTAGTGGCTCGCTTAGGCCATTATCTACATGCTAAGCTAGAAGTTTTCCTTTGCCCTCATACCATCAAAGTTCAAGGACCCCACAAATTCATTCTAAACAAATCAATTCTACTATATGCAGTTGTATCAGATTGGAGTTTGGTAGTGATGAGTTTTGGAAGCAAAGAAAGGCAGTTACAGATGACAAGAAAAAAAATTAAAATGTGGTTAAAACCATAAAAATAAACGTCTTTAAAACAAGCCATTCATATCAATCAAAATAGAAATGTGCTTTTAGGCTGGGTGAGGTGGGTCACATCGGTAACTCCAGCACTTTGGGAGGCCAAGGCAGGTGGATCACTTGAGGTCAGAGTTCAAGACCAGCCTCAGCCAACATGGTGAAACCCTGTCTCTACTAAAAATACAAAAAATTAGCCAGGTGTGATACCATGCGCCTGTAGTTCCTGCTACTCAGAAGGCTGAGGCAGGAGAATCACTTGAACCTGGAAGGCAGAGGTTGCGGTGAGGAGAGATCATACCATTACACTCCAGCCTGGGTGACAGAACGAGATTCTACCTCAAAAAAAAAAAATAAAAATCTTTTTTTTTTTTTTGAGACAAAGTTTCACTCTTGTTGCCCAGGCAATTGTGTGATCTCAGCTCACCACAACCTCTGCCTCCTAGGTTCAAGCAATTTTCCTGCCTCAGCCTCCTGAGTAGCTGGGATTACAGGCATGTGCCGCCACATCCAGCTAATTTTGTATTTTTGTATTTTTTTTTTTTTTAAAGACGGGGTTTCACCATGTTGGTCAGGCTGGTCTTGAACTACCGACCTCAGGTGATCTGCCTGCCTTGGCCTCCAAAGTGCTTGGATTACAGGCGTGAGCCACCACGCCCGGCCTAATTTTGTATTTTTGGTAGAGATGGGGTTTCTCCATGTTGGTCAGGCTGGTCTCAAACTCCCGATTTCAGGTGATCCGCCCTCCTTGGCCTCCCAAAGTGCTAAGATTATAGGCGTGAGCCACGGTACCCAGCCAAGAAAGGAAGCATGCACTTTTTATTCCTAATGATTCTTTGAGGCTGTTTCTTAGAAATGTTTAAAGATGTTTGCATAGTTATCCTTTTATTCTACCTTCAAAACAACTGTATGAGCTGGATAAGAGGAAGGAAAAACAGGATGCCCAAAGTTCAGAAGTCTTCTTAAGGATTCAAAGTTAGTATTCTTGGGGTGATTCCCAAAATAAGTTGCTTAAGTAAATCCAGTAGTAGGTGTCTATTTAGGCCACTCTGAATAAAAATTCCTGTTTGGTTGTTTTCCCAATGTAAGGATCCCAGAGTTTACAGTAGTCATTTTGCCTTCAGAATAAAGAAGATGTTGATTTTCTCAGATAAAAAAAATTAACACTAGTTGGTTTCTTGTGTTGGAAATTGATATTTTTATTTGCACTGTTTGACAGATTAATGCTTTCAATGCTGTCAATGATTTACCATGAAACAAACAAACAAATATAAAGATTAAAAGTCCCTTTTAACAAAGAAAAAGCCAAAGGAAGAAGGAAGTGAAAGAAGACGAATGTCAATGACTGACTTCTCTCCACAAAGTAAAACTGAAAGGAGAACATACAACTGTTACCTTTCCCACGAAGAAGACGATATGTAGCCTGGAGTTCTGAGACTTCTTGAGGGGAAGGTTTTTTGGCTGTAGCTGCTATCCAAAGTCGTCCTCTGTGGGGAGTATACCAGGATCTGCCCTCTACCCTTAAACAAACATAAATTAGTGGGAGTGATCTAAATTATAGTTTTCTGGAAGATTCCATGACATATAACAAATCCTATAGCAAATTATTCAGTTGAACTAAGAAGTCCATAGATGATACCTTACCAAGAAGGATATTTTTTGTCAAAAACACTTTTCTCTCACAATACCTTTCACTTGAGGATGAACTCTGTCCACTAATTTCTCCTACATCAGAATAACGACAAGTCATCTCTCTCAACTCCTGCCTGCTTTTCACCTGATCCCTACAACTCAGACTTGGAGCCCTCACCAATCTTGGTGCTTCTACAATACAAATCCTATATTTTCTCTCTCTTTCTCTCTCTCCCCCCCTCCCTCCCTCCCTTCCGTCCTTTTTTCTTTCTTCTTTTTCTATCTATCTATCTATCTATCTATCTAATTTGAGAAGGAGTTTCAGTTTTCTTACCCAGGCTGGGGTGCAGTGGTGCTATCTTGGCTCACTGCAACCTCCACTTCCGGGGTTCAAGCAATTCTCCTGCCTCAGCCTCCCGAGTAGTTGAGATTACAGGCATGCACCACCACACCTGGCTAATTTTGTATTTTTAGTAGACACGAGGTTTCTCCACATTGGCCAGGTTAGTCTCAAACTCCCAACCTCCGGTGATCCGCCCACCTCAGCTTCCCAAAGTGCTAGGATTACAGGCATGAGCCACCATGCCCAGCACGAATCCTATAATTTCAAGGCATATAAGTCACCCAGAGATATGGAAATCCTTGCCCTTGAGTCAAAGGCTAACCTTTTCCTGGAAGATTAGTTGATTTGTTCTCCAATCTGAGAGAAAAATCCTCACCTACACATAACTCCCAAGAATGTTACTTTTTATTATTTAAAATAATGTAAGTAAATAAAAACGCTTTAACTCTTTCAATTAGAACCACACCTATTTACATTTTTTAATTGTATTCAGGGTTTTCTTTGTGGATTATTAAACAACTTGTGCACTAGTCTGAAAGAACCTGTAAGGAGAATAACAGCATGCATTCAGAATTTAATTGCTACTTTCCAAGCGTTATAAAAAGATGTTTCTTATTCCCTCCCACCAAATTAAATAAGGTACCTTGATAATATAACTCTCTCATCCCATTCTTACAGTGGAAAATAGGGTTATTAATTTTTCATATCCTGGGTTTTCCAACACAGATATATTGGAAGAGTGCCAGCCAGGTGTACGATATGGGGAATGAACCAACGTTATGTCTTCCCTCTAGACCAAATAATCTGAAAAATTACTGGGAAAATGGTTCCACAAATGTGGCAAAACCACCTGCTTCATTTCTGTGGGATTAAAATAAAGTGACTATGCACTAGATGGTGCTCAAGCTGTTCGCTTCTGTGAGAAAATTTGAATACCAGATCCAAAATAGGATGAGAGAAATGTAAACACTTCCCTTAGCAGAAGGGAAGTTGTTTAGTTTTTTACTTTGAAAAAGGAAGACACCTAAATTGCAGAAAACTCAGTGAGAACAGACATCTAAGGGTTTGATCATCCTGGAGCAGAAGTGGATTTCCATGCACTTTTCTAATGGCATTTACAGACACGAACTATGAAATAATTAGGAACCAAAGCAAGAACTGACCTTCAAGACGGAAGAAAAGGTGTAGTGCACCTTAACAAAGTAGAGAAATGGCAGCTAATAGTGAAACCACCAAGGTAGAAATGATTATGCCTAAATGCTGATAATCGTTTGTCTTTAGGTAATGTCTGAAGCGTGAACAGTAGAGAGGAAAGAGCACTTTGAAAACCTGAACTCTGGTTCCATCTCTGTCACTAACTAGCTTCATATTTTACCTTTGCCTGCTTCAATATCCTCATTTGCCAAAGATTGTAATAATACTGGCCTAATCTACAGTAACATCTTGCTTAACAATGGGGATATGTTCTGAAAAATGTGTCTTTAGGCAATTTCGGATAGAATAACCTACTACACACCTAGGATATGGTATAGCCTCTTTTTTTTTTTTTTTCCTGAGATGGAGTTGTATTCTTGTTGCCCAAGCTGGAATACAATGGTGTGATCTTGGCTCACTGCAACCTCCACCTCCCAAGTTTAAGCGATTCTCCTGCCTCAGCCTACCAGGTAGTCGGGATTAGAGGCACATACCACCATGCCCAGCTAATTTTTTTTTTGGATTTTTAGTAGAGATGGTGTTTTGCCATGTTGGCTAGGCTGGTCTTGAACTCCTGACCTCAGGTGATCTACCCACCTTGGCCTCCCAAAGTATTGGGATTATAGGCATGAGACACTGTGCCCGGCAGCCTCTTGTTATTAAGTTGCAAACTTGTATAGCATGTTACTGTACAGAATACTGTAGGCAATTGGAACACAGTGATAACTATTTGTATATCTAAATATATCTAAACATAGAAAAGGTACAATAAAGGATGGGCGCAATGGCTCACACCTATAATCCCAGCACTTTGGGAGGCCAAGGTGGGTAGATCAACTGAGGTCAGCAGTTTGAGACCAGCCTGGCCAGCAGGGCAAAACTCCATCTCTACTAAAAATAAAAAAATTAGCTGGGCATGGTGGCACACGTCTGTAATCCCAGCTACTCAGGAGGTTGAGGCAGGAGAATTGCTTGAACCTGGGAGGTAGAGGTTGCAGCAAGCCGAGATCATGCCATTGCACTCCAGCCTGGGCAACAGAATAAGATTCTGTCTCAAAAAAAAAAAAGAAAGAAAAGGTACAGCAAAAATAGATATTATAATCTTTTTTTTCCCTTTTTTCTTTTTTTTGAGACGGAGTCTCGCTCTGTTATACAGGCTAGAATGCAGTGGCGTAACCTCTGCTCACTGCAACCTTCACCTCCAGGTTCAAGCGATTCTCCTGCCTCAGCCTTCTGAGTAGCTGGGACTGTAGGCAAGTGCCACCACGACTGGCTAAATTGTTTGTATTTTTGGTAGAGACGGGGTTTCACTGTGTTAGCCAGGATGGTCCCAATCTCCTGACCTCATGATCTGCCCAACTCAGCCCAAAATGCTGGGATTACAGGCATCAGCCACACTGCACCTGAGTGCCTGGCTAATTTTTTGTATTTTAAGTAGAGACAGGGTTTCATCATGTTGGTCAGGCTGGTCTTGAACTCCTGACCTCAAATTATCCACCTGCCTCAGCCTCCCAATGTGCTGGGATTACAGGTGTGAGCCACTGAGCCTGGCCTAATTTCTCTACACCCTCAGCAACTTGATTGATTGATTGAGTTTCACTCTTATTGCCCAGGATGGAGTGCAATGGTGCAAGCTCAGCTCACTGCAACCTCCACTCCCATGTTCAATCGATTCTCCTTTCTCAGCCTTTTGAGTAGCTAGGATTACAGGTGCCCACAACCACACCTGGTTAATTTTTTGCATTTTTAGGAGAGGTGGGGTTTCACTATGTTGGCTGGGCTGGGGTCTCGAACTCCTGACCTGAGATGATCCACCTGCCTTGGCCTCCCAAAGTGCTGCGATTACAGGTGTGAGCCACTGTCTTATTTATTTATTTTGGGGGGATAAGTTCCCTCTCTGTAGCCCAGGCTGGAGTGAGGTGGCATGACCTGAGATCACTGCAGCTTCTGCCTCCCAGGCTCAAGTGATTCTCCCACCTCAGCCTCCTAAGTAGCTGGGACAACAGACAAGTGTCACCACACCTGGCTGATTTTTTGTATTTTTGGCAGAGATGAGATTTCACCATGTTGCCTAGGCTGGTCTTGAACTCCTTGGCTCAAGTGATTTGTTTTCCTCAGCCTCCCAAAGTACTGGGATTACAGTTGTGAGCCACTACACCTTATTTTTATTTTTTGAGATGGAGTCTCGCTCTGTTGCCAGGCTGGAGTGCAGTGGCATGATCTCAGCTCATTGCAACTTCCACCTCCCAGATTCAAGTGATTCTCCTGCCTCAGCCTCCTCAGTAGCTAGGACTACAGGTGCGCACCACCATGCCCAGAAAATGTTTGTATTTTTAGTAGAGATGGGATTTCACCATGTTGGCCAGGATGGTCTCAATCTCTTGACCTTGTGATCTGCCTGCCATGGCTTCCCAAAGTGCTGGGAATACAGGTGTGAGCCACCGCATTGGCCTATTTTTATTTTTAATTATAGCCAACCTACTGGGTGTGAAGTGGTGTCTCATGGTAATTTTGATGGACATTTCCCTAATTACAAAGATGTTCTTGTGCTTATTGGCCACTTATATTTATTTATTTTTTGGTAAAAAATCTATTCAAGTTCTTTGCTTGTTATCCAGCACACGACTGTATTTCATAGAGCTACTGCCTTGAAAACTGAAATTCTATTTAAGTATAAGGTATTTTTACTGTTTTGAGTTGAGACATTGACAGGCATATAAAATTCTAATAGAAGAAAATAAGAAGAAAAATAAAATATGTTGTCGTGATAAATGAAAGAAGAAAAACACAAACACATATATTATGCTCTCACCCTATAACAACTTACACAAGAAAAGTAGAAATGGCCGGGTTGGTGGTGGCTCATACCTATACTCCCAGCACTTTGGGAAGCCCAGGTGGAGAGGATCACCTGAGGTTGGGAATTAGAGACCAGTCTGACAAACATGGAGAAATCCTATCTCTACTAAAAATACAAAATTAGCCAGGTGTGGTGGCACATGCCTATAATCCCAGCTACTCAGGAGGCTGAGGCAGGAGGGTAACTTGAACCAGGGAGGCAGTGGTTGTGGTGAACCGAGATTGCACCATTGTACTCCAGCCTGGGCAACAAGAGAGAAACTCAGTCTCAAAAGAAAAATAGAAACACCCCAAAATGCTAATAATAGCTGTTTCTTGGTGTGGGATTATAGGTAATCTTTCTAGTTACTTTTCTGTACTTTATAGTTTTCTATTTACGTGTGTAAGAAAAGCAAAGGAAAACACTGTCTTTAAAAACTGAATTGAGAAAAGACACAAGAAACCACAGACCAGTAAGCTATTAAATATTATCATCATTAACAGATATAACTCAGCTCTATAATACCTCTACTTATCTCAGTCCCCTACTTTTGTAGGAAAGGATTTTGTGATAAAATAGTTTCTCAATATTATTAGCCAGATTAATAGATATATGGATAGAAAAACAAAATCAGGTATGCTGGTATCTTAATAAGTAAATAAGCATCAAAACTATATTTCAAATAGGATCAAATTATTAAGATTGCTGAGTAGAATATTACAAGGACAAGGCCAAGATAAGTTTTTCCAATAGATTTGCTTCCAGAGATGAAAAGATTGGTCTTCTAAATTTGTTATCACTTGGTTCATTAGTCTTTTTAAGCTCAGTTTGATTTTTAAGCTATTCAGCACAAAAACTACTACATTTGTCAATTTAAATGTTTTTAAATTAATTTTAAAATATACTACTATCAAGTCAGTAACATGAATATGTTGTTTCAAGTTCTATTTATTGGCCAGGTGCAGTGACTCAAGCCTGTAATCCCAACACTTTGGGAAGCCAATGCAGGTGGATCATGAGGTCAGGAGTTCAAGACCAGCCAGGCCAACCTGGTGAAACTAAAAATACAAAAAATTAGCCAGGCGTGGTAGCACATGCCTATAATCCCAGCTACTCTGGAGGCTGAGGGAGGAGAATCGCTTGAACCCAGAAGGCAGAGATTGTGGTGAGCAGAGATCATGCCATTGCACTCCAGCCTGGGTGACAGAGCAATACTCCATCTCAAAAAAAAAAAAAGTTCTATTTATTGAAGAGTATTATAAATCACCACTTTTTGAGGAAAACTAATTCCAATCCATATTTCTAAATTAAATTTATGTCACTCTAAGATCTTACATTGCCCAGATTCATTTTTATTCTTACCTTTTAATCCCTCTGACAAGCAGAGAAGCCCAGGGCTGATGTATAGAGAGGCACCAGCCACCATCAAAGCCTTCCTGAAATTCTTGATCCTGGATTCGCAATTGGTGCTGAAATGAATTGAACTCTAGTCCCAATCCTGATGAACGGAAACCCTTCTTCTGTGAGGCTGCACCTGTGTGGTCAACCCACTACACAGAAAAACAAACATACAGTTCTGTCTTTTAAGGGAAGAATCTGGGGTAGGTGGACAAAATGATGCAAATGCTAATAACGAGGAAATCTACTGGGAACTCTTCTTAGCAAAATATATCCCAGTCTGGGCATGATGGTTCATGCCTGCAATCCCAGCACTTTGGGAGGCAAGGCGGGTGGATTACTTGAGGTCAGGAGTTAGAAGCCAGTCTGGCCAACATGGTGAAACTCCATCTCTACTAAAAATACAAAAATTAGCTGGGCATGGTGGTGGGTGCCCATAATCCCAGCTGCTTGAGAGGCTGAGGCAGGAGAATCGTTTGAACTCAGGAAGTGGAGTATGCAGTGAGCCGAGATTATGCCACTGCACTCCAGCCTGGGCAAGACAGTGAGACTCTGTCTCAAAACAACATCAACGAACAAAAAATACATCCCATCTTTGTCTGAAATAAGGCCAAAAGGGTAGAAATAGTATAAATTCAGTAGAAGTCCCAGTTATGGTAACAAGGTCCCATCTTAAAGGATAATTAGAATGTTGAAATCTCCATACAATGCTTTCTAATTCCAGTAACAGTGCAACTATCAGACCAAAAGAGCTATAATTATTTCCACTTTATACGTAATGATCCATACTTGGTTCTGGATAATTTTTCAATAGAATTCTGTGAGCTAAATGAAGGTTTAACATTTTGTTCCACAATACTGTATGTGCTTAGGGGCAGTGTCACATGGTGATACCATGACAAAGCCAAACAGATGCTGTCAGAGGCAGCAGTTCTGACTACTGGATGCATGAAATAGTGTCTTACCCTGAAATGAACAACTTGCTGCCTGAAAAAGGGGATGCAGGACTGCTAAAACAGGGTTCCCATCAAGTAAAAAGAATAGAGAATTATAAGGTACAGGTAATTACAGGAGAGTGAAGAGTCTTGGCAACAGTTCAGACAGAGAATGACAAAGGTTAATGTTTCTTCCAGAGCAACAGGACCATGTGCTCCAAAATTAAAGTTTAAAAATAAAGGCAATTAGCATGATGATGTTTAGGCTTGTCTTAATCTTTAAAAATTTAATATTCATAAAGCTGGACACAGTGATGCATGCCTGTAGCTTCACTAACTACTCAGGAGGTGAGGCAGGAGGATCACTTAAGCCCACAAGTTCAAGGCCAGCCTAAGCAACATGGTAAGATCTTGTGTCTTTAAAAATAATAATAAGGGTTTTCCTCAGCTGCCGCCAAGGTGCTCGGCCCTTCCAAGATAGCTAAGGCTGCGCTGGGGTGAGGCCCTCACTTCATCCAGTGACTAGCACCACATCCGGCAGCGCTAGCCCCGCACTCGCCTGCACCATGGACTCCGTCTCCAAGCTCACCTCTATGCTGCACGACTATAAGGTGACTGCCCTCTTAAGGAAGGTAAGATCAATGCCCTCATTAAAGCAGCCGGTATAAATGTTGAACCTTTTGGCCTGGCTTGTTTGCAAAGGCCTCTTGTGGGGGCTGCAATCTGCAATGCGGGGGCTGGTGGACCTGCTCCAGCAGCTGGTGCTGCACCAGCAGGAGGTCTTGTCCCCTCCACTGCTGCTGCTCCAGCTGAGGAGAAGAAAGTGGAAGCAAAGAAAGAAGAATCGAGGAGTCTGATGATGACATGGGCTTTGGTCTTTTTGACTAAACCTCTTTTATAATATGTTCAATAAAAAGCTGAACTTTAAAAATAATAATTATTTATAATTATTAAAATAGTAATTATTACTTATAATTAATAAAATAATTATAATTAATAATGATAGTTATTATTATTTATAATAATAATAATAATACTAAGGGCCAGGCATGATGGACAATGTCTGTAATCCCAGCACTTGGGGAGGCCAAGGCAGGAGGATCACTTGGGCCCAGGAGTTGACCAACCTGGACAATGTGGCGAAATTCCTTCTCTACAAAAAATACACAAGTTAGCAAGGTATGATGGCACGTGACTACTTTAGTCTGAGCCACTTGAGGTTGAGGCTGCAGTGAGCTGTGATCATACCACTGCGCTCTAGCCTGGATGGCAGAGCAAGATCCTGTTTCAAAAATAAATAAATAAAAATGAAAATATAATAACTTAGAGAAAAAACTTTAAGTGGTAGTCAAAACCGCAGACAATCATTTAACCCCTAAAGATTTCAGATTTTCCAACTAGAAAAGGATGAAGTTGGACTAAATGAATTTCTAAGGATTTTTCTGCAATACAATTTTGTGATTCTTGTCAATTGTGGCATATCTTAAAAATACACATTTTTACAAATTAAATAAACATTTATTGAGTACTTAACTGTGAAAAGCACATTAACTAGGGAGACAGAAAATATGAAAAAGATACAGTTCTTGCTTGCAAGGAACTTACAATCCTAGTGGAAGATAGACACATATATAACTATTCAAAATATAAGGCAGAATTGAGTACATACTAAACAGGAGACAGAAGTTCTCTATTTAGAGAGAACTTCTAAATAGTATACCACAGAGAAAAAAGAATTGATCCATTTTAGGGGAAATAAATAATTTCTAGAAAAAAAAATTTTTTTTTTGAGACAGTGTTTTGCTCTGCTGCCCAGGCTGGTCTTGACTCCTGGCTTCAAGTGATCCTCCTGCCTTGGCCTCCCAAAGTGCTAGGATTACAGGTGTAAGCCACCACATCTGGCTGGAAATAAATAATTTCATAAAATGTTGGTATGTAAACAACCTTGAGGCCCAAATTTTTTTTCTATTTCTGCTATAGCTGTTGCCTCTAATTACACAGCCACTTTCCTAAATTAATTCCTCATTATCTTTCAATAATACTATTAAAGAATCTGTCAGCAGGTCTCTTTATCTACAGTTTTAGTCTTCTTTTTTGAGATGGAGTTTTGCTCTCATTGCCCAGGCTGGAGTGCAATGGCGCAATCTCGGCTCACTATAACCTCCACCTCCTGAGTTCAAGTGATTCTCATGCCTCAGCCTCCCTAGTAGCTGTGATTACAAGCGTGTACCACCATTCCCAACCAAGTTTGTATTTTTAATAGAGATGGGGTTTCTCCATGTTGGTCAGGCTGGTCTTGAACTCCCAAACTCAGGTGATCCGCCTGCCTCAGCCTCCCAAAGTGATGGGATTACAGGCATGAGCCACCACACCCAGCCCAGTTTTAGCCTTTTTTATGATGATAATTAGTTTTCTTTTTAGAGATGGGGTCTTACTGTGTCAACTAAGCTGGAGTGTGGTGGCTTGACCACAGCTCACTGCAGCCTCCAACTCCTGGGCACAAGTGATCCTCCCACCTCAGCTTCCCAAGTAGCTGGGACTATAGATATGTACCACTACACTTCAGGCCCAGCTCCCACTTTTGGCCTTTAAATAACTCCCTACAGCTCCACTAGTACTACAATACTAATTTGGGCTTGCATCATCTTTCCATGATGCTATCGCAAGGACTTCCTTGGCAATTTTTTAGCTTCTAATCTTACCCTTCCCTCCAATCCATTCTCTATATAGGCATAGAAGTCATGCCAATCTTCTGTTAAAACTCTTCCAGAACTCTTCTTTGCCTACTTTAGGATAAAACCTAAACTCATTAGCATAAGACAAAAAAATCTTTCATGATCAGGTATTGCTTACTGTACTGGGTTGAGTCGTATCTCCCCTTAATCGATGTCCACCTAGACAGCATCTGTGAATACAATCCTATTTGGAAATAGTCTTTACAGATGTAATCTGATTAAGATTAGATTAGATTGGATTATAGTGGGCCCTAAATCCAATGACTTGTATCCTTGTAAGAGGAGAGGGCACAGAGTGATAAACAGACACACAGGGAAGAAGTCTCTGTGAAGACAGAGGCAGAGATTAGAGTGATGAGCTACAAGGGAAGGGACACAGAGAGCCACCAGAAGCTTAAAGAGGTAAGGAAACATTCTCCTGTAAAGCTTTTGGAGAGAATGTAGTCTTTCCAACACCTTCATTTCGGGCTTTTAGCCTCCAGCTGTGGGAGAATTAATTTCTGCTGTCTTAGGTCACCTAGTTTGTGGTACTTTGTTATAGCAGCCCTAGGAAACTAATACATTTACCAGTCCATAACAATAGTTAATTACTTGTGATTCCCCAAACCTGCAATGCTGCTGAGCCTTTGGACATGTTGTACCTTCTGCCTGGAATTCCTTCTTCAGATTTGTGTGCTTGGAAATTCCTGTATCTATATCCCATGTTTTTATGTACACATGCCTTTGTTCCTACAATTCATTCTGCCTGAAATTTTTTCTCCACGATTCCCAAATATACATTTTTCTCAAATATTTACTTTTTTTTTTTTTTTTTAAGATAGAGTCTTGCTCTGTTGCTGGAGTGCAGTGGCATGATCATAGCTCACTGCAATCTCTGCATCTGGGGCTCAGGTGATTCTCCCCTCTCAGCCTCCTAAGTAGCTGGGACTACAGGCACAGTGCCACCATGCCTAGCTAATTTTTGTATTTTTAGTAGAGACGGGGTTTCGCCATGTTGCTCAGGCTAGTCTAGAACCCCTGGGCTCAAGCAGTCTGCCCACCTCAGCCTCCCAAAGTGCTAGGATTACAGGCATAAGCCACTGCACCCGGTGAATATTTACTTTTAATGAATGTCAGCTTCTCTATAAAACCTATTGACTGCCCTCAGCTAGAAGTAGTCTCCCGCTCCTCTGGAATTCCACAAAACTTAATACTTATTAGTATTTATTAGAGCTGCTAGGCCAAGCAGGGTGGCTCACACCTGTAACCCAAGCACTTTGGGAGGCCAAGGTGGGTGGATCACCGAGGTTAGGAGTTCCAGACCAGCCTGACTAACATGGTGAGACCCCTTCTCTACTAAAAATACAAAAATTAGCCAGGCCTGGTGGTGTGTGCCTGTAATCTTAGCTACTTGGGAGGCTGAGGCAGGAGAATCACTTGAACCTGGGAAGCAAGAGGTTCCAGTGAGCTGAGATTGAGCCACTGCACTCCAGCCTGGGGGACAGAGTGAAGCTCTGTCTCAAAAAAAACAAAAACAAAAACAAAGAGCTGCTTACATATAGATCTTTACCCCTACTAGTTTGTGAGTTCTTTGAGAATAGAATCAGTGTCTGCTTGATCAGTTTTTATTGTGCTTAACCATAGTAGAGTCTCAATATACTGGATGGTAAAATAAAGGATGATGATAAATGAGTGAATTCATAAATTAATTAAAAACACCACTCTATGGGCTTACCCATATTCTATAAAAGATAGAGAAAGAACATTAACAAAAGGGCCATGGAATTTTTGTCTAAATTTCTGTAGTGCTTAACAAAACCCTTTCTTGGAAAATACTTAGAAGATAACACAAGTCAATTTGTCAGAAGTACTGCAGTAAAAATGGAAAAAATGTGAGCCAGAGAATAAGGTTGGCAGGTGTGTTGAGAGAGCTGATTGGTATTTAAAGCCTATCAAATAGACACATTTAAAAGAAGGCAAATTTGGAGCCGAATTTCTCTTATGAACTTAGAGCAAGGGTCCACTAACCTGGGGAGGAGACTGGTACATGTTGGGATTTACCAGAACTCCCAAAGGCTCTTCAGAAGATCTATCCAATTTGGTCAGTGGCTGATTCAAGGTTCCACTGGCAATGGCCTGTATTGTCTCATCTAGTCTGTGATAATAAACCAAAAGGATGCAACAATTGGTAATGTTCTGTGCTCAGAATTTCCTTACCACGAACATAAAATGCTTTAATTGTAATAAAATTTGGAATATAAGGAGGAGTCTATGGATGACCTTCCCTTCTCCTTACTCCAGCTTCCTGCTCCTCACACCAAAAACCCTAAGGAATATGAGTTAATAAATGTTCCAGAATACCAAGAAAATACACAGGGCACACTACAGTCATTTACCTGCTCAACAAGATCATTAAACATGCCAAGACCAGAAAAGCTGCCTAGAGGCCATGAGCAGTGGCTCATGCCTATAATTCCAACATTACGGTAGGCCAAAGAGGGAGGATTGCTTGAGGCCAGGAGTTCAAGACCAGCCTGGGCAACATAGAGAGACCCTCGTTCTACAAAAAATAAATGATCTGGGAGTGGTGGCTCACACCGGTAGTCCTAGCTACCTAGGAGGATGAGATGGGAGGATAGTTTGAGCCCAGAAGTTCAAGGTGCCACTGCCCTCCAGCTTGGGTAACAGTCAATAAGGCTCTGTCACAAAAAGAAAAAAACAAAAAACTTGCCTAGGAATACCCTGACCCACAGAAGAGTATTCTATGTCAGCTCATCTTCTCAGTGCAACCTATATGGTTATTCGTCTGCCTACTCAGCAGTCCCTTCACTCCTTCTCACTGGTCTTCATTCTATCTTTGCTTGAAGGCTCATAAGTAATAAAGAGGTACCCTACTGGCCCAGCACAAAAATGCTTACTCTTCTCTCTAAGGTCCTATAGTATCCACTATCTAAACAATCACTGGATAAATCCCATGTTATCCTGTTCCTATGGTGTTGGCATTGGATACCTGGCTCTAAACCTATAAAAGAATGTAATGATTTTCATTTAAAGATTGTGGAAACCTACTGGTTAGTTGGTAAGAGATCATAAACCCTGCAGGAACCCTATCTTATTTCATTCTATAGCTCTACAGTACTTGCTGCTGTATTCAATGCCCCTGTTGGATGCTTGACAAATGTTTGTGGAAAACAATAATAATTCTGATGCACAACATAATGAAAACCTTCAACTAACAGGAAAGGCGAAACCTGACCTTCAATTCAATTCAAGATACGTTTGTTAGGAATCTCTTATATGTAAGATAGCTTAACAGGTGTGGAGGACATTGTTTCTGCCTTCAAGAGGCTTTGAATTCAAATGCCATATTTAAGACACCCATACAGATGATGAATCATATATGAAGGGATGTAATAATTACTATGAGACAGGCACAATCCATTTGGTGGTTATTATCCTATCATCCAACATGTTATATCAAATAGGTTCAAGGGAAAGGTAAGTATGTGAAAGGCAAAGATTGGGGGAGGAATTTCCAAACCAAGGAAAAATCAGAAACAAAGGCATGAAGCTTTTAAAAAGTACAAGAATTTGTAGGATGAGGTGAATCTAAAATAAGGTGGGGACAATGAGGTCTGAAAGAGAGAAACAGATTTGACACAGTACAGTGATAAGTATATTCAGAACTCTAGAATCTATAAAAGAAATAATAAAAAAGTGAATGAATACATTTTTAGAACAC
This sequence comes from Cheracebus regulus, assembly GCA_963574635.1. Taxonomy (NCBI): domain Eukaryota; kingdom Metazoa; phylum Chordata; class Mammalia; order Primates; family Pitheciidae; genus Cheracebus; species Cheracebus regulus. Next base: position 21,514 of record CAUYQU010037339.1, read on the forward strand.
TCAAACTTACTAGCATACAACTAAAGCAAAGGAATGTGAATAAAAATTAGAATGAAATACCATTTTTCATGTGTCAGAATGGCAAATATCTTGTAAAAATTTTTGACAAGGGAAAAGAAAATTATTATCTTGATAGCTGGTGTGTAGCTGACAAGTCAAAAGAATGCACTATTTAAATGTTCTCTTCTAAAAAAATTGCACCTTTTTTGTTTATATATTTATGTTAATAGATTTTTTTTTTTCAAGGTGGGGTCTTGGTATGTTGCCCAGGCTGCTCTTGAATTCCTGGCCTCAAGTGATCCTCCCATCTTGGCCTCCCAAAATGCTGGGATTATAGGTGTCAGTCAGTGTGCCCAGCCTTAGGCTTTATTTTTTAAAGCGGTTTTAGGTTCAGAGCAAAATTGAGAGGAATGTATAGAAGTTACCCACATCCCCCAAGACCTCCCAAATACATAGCCTCCCCATTATTAGCATCCCTTACCAGAGCGGTACATTTGTAACAACTGATCAACCTACACTGACAAAGCATTATCACCCAGAAGCCGCAGTTTACATCAGGTTCACTCTTGGTATTGTATGATTTATGGGTTTGCACAAATTTATAATGACATGTATTTACCATTATAATTACATACAGAGCAGTTTCACTGCCTTAAAAATCTTCTCTGTGCTCCCTTTATTTATTCCTCCTTCTCTTCTAATCCCTGGAAACTACTAAATAGTTGGAATCATATAGTATGTAGGCTGCACCACTTTAACACTCCAATTCACAGTAAGAGAATATCCCCATTTTCCTATACCTACACAATATGCAATATTATATTTTTTAAAAATTTAAGCCAAATTTGATGAGCCAAAAAAATTTGATATATTATGTTTTTAAATCTGTATTTCCTGATTGCTAGTTGAACATCTTTTCAAATGTTATTGGCTATTTGTACTTCCCCACTTGTGTATTGTCTATTCTTACTTTTTGTCCATTTTTCTGCTGGAGTTATTGGTCTTTTTCTTTTAATTTGCAAGAGTTCTTACTTATATAGTATGAATATTGTTTCTTTGTTTAACCACTTAAAATATTTTCTTCCAACTTAGTACTGTCTTTTTACTTTATTTAAAATCTCTTATATCTTCATGAATTCAAGATTTTGTATCTTGGTTAGGAATAGCTTTATCACACCAAGACTATAACTATATTCTATAATTCTGTATTTCTTTCTGATCCTTTTATAGTGTTTATATTTAACTTTTTAGTGAAACTTATTACAGCATCATATTTGAGGTAGAGATAGACATAACCTAGTTTTTTTCTAAATAGGCAATTATCCCAAAATAACATATTTAATTCTTTCTTTAGTGATTAAAAATGTTAGCTTTATTGATTATTACACTCACATACATATATATATATACACACTCATGCACACATACACATGCAATTTAAACATACCAATCTCTTTCTGGATTCTGTTTCATTGATCTATTCCTGTGCCCAAACTATACCTCATTGTTTTAAAAATGGGTTTTTTTTTTTTGCACTTTGGAACTTTGGAAGGCTGAGGCAGGCAGATCACTTGAGGTCAGGAGTTTGAGACCAGCTTGGCCAACATGGTGAAAACCTGTCTCTACTAAAAATACAAAAATCAGCTGGGCATGGTGGTGGGTGCCTGTAATCTTAGCTACTCAGGAGGCTGAGGCAGGAGAATCGCTTGAACCTGAGAGGCGGAGTTTGCAGTGAGCCAAGATCATGCCACTGCACTCCAGCCTGGGCAAAAGACGAGACTCCATCTCAAAAAACAAAATGAACAAACAAAAAAATCCAGTAATTATCTAGTATGAGTGTTCATTTAAAATTTTCTCTGAGCTATTCTTACATGTTTTCTATTCTAAATAAACACATTTTTTAAATCAACAAAAATAACAGATTCACTAGAAAGGGAAAATCCTTTATGGTCAACCTGTTTCTTCTTTGAGACCCTTTCTAGTACTGCTCACTTACCTGCTATGATACTCTGCTAGCGAATTTTCTTCTTCCAGGATCTTCCTTCCTGCAAAGTCAATGGTGACCTTCTTAGAAAGTCGAGAGGCGTGTCGAAGTTCTCTTAGTTCCTCCTCTCGCTTCTGCAAGGTTTCCCGCTCAAGTTTGGACAACCACTGGTTAGAATCACTGGCAAAGTAATCTGATTCATCATCAATGACTTGAGTCCTTCGAATACTGAGAAAAAAGGAACACATGGCAGTTAGGTCATCTGTTGACAAATAAGGACCAATTACTAGAAAATTGTTTCAAGGTGGCTTACTATCTCAAATACAGATGACCAAAAATATTCCAAAAGCAGGTCAAGCTCTGCATATGTTTTAACTTCAGTGTAGGCTCAGCTCCTAGAACTTATCTCAACTTCAGGCAAAAAGAAAAACAGCACCATTATCCATTGTCCATCTACGATTCTTATTAGTCCAGCCTCTACCTTCTGATAACTGGGCTTCAGTCTCGTTTTGCTGCATCTGAGTTCATGTTTGACAGCTTACTAAGTATCCTAGTTTCTCTGCAATTGGGATCCAGTCTATTCTTGCTAGGCTCATTTGCTTACTGGAGTTCTACGCTCAAGTCTCAGTTCTGTAGCTGAATTATTTACTCTTTTTTTTTTTTTTAGACAGAGTTTTGTTCTTGTTGCCGAGGCTGGAGTGCAATGGTATGATCCTGGCTCACTGAAACCTCTGCTTCCTGGGTTTAAGTGATTCTCCTGCCTCAGCCTCCCAAGTAGCTGGTATTACAGGCATGTACCACCACACCTGGCTAATTTTTGTATGTTTAGTAGAGACAGGGTTTCTCCATGTTGTTCAGGTTGGTCTCGAACTCTCAGCCTCAGGTGATCCTCCTGCCTCGGCCTCCCAAAGTGCTGGGATTACAGGGGTGAGCCACCACGTCCAGCCAACTATTTACTCTTAAGACATTCTATTACCCTGCTACTATATGTCATTACCTATACCCCACTTTCCAGGCTCTCACTAACACACTGTGGCCAAGTTTCAAGATATGACAATCAGGCCTATCTCTAAGATCATACTGACACAGAAACTAAAAACTGGAAGGAATCTTGATGGTCTAACTCTCTCATTCTACATATAATGAACCTGGGGCTCACAGAAGTTGGGTAATTACTACAATGTCATAAATCCAGTTAAGATTAAGTTTCCAGGCCGGGCACAGTGACTCACACTTGTAATCCCAGCACTTTGCGATGCCAAGGCAGGTGGATCACAAGGTCAAGAGATTGAGACCATCCTGGCCAACATGGTAAAACTCCATCTCTACTAAAAATACAAAAAATTAGTTGGGTGTGGTGGTGCAAGCCTGTAGTCCCAGCTACTCGGGAGGCTGAGGCAGGAGAATTGCTTGAACCTGGGAGACGGAGTTTGCAGGAAGCCAAGATTGCACCACTGCACTCCAGCCTGGCGCCTGGTGACAGAGCGAGACTCTGTCTCGAAAAAAAAAAAAAAAAAGATTAAGTTTCCCCATAGTTACAAATAGTGATATAAATAGACCTAAGGGAAATACTGAAGTTAGATTTATATATTGACTTCAAATTTTCATACTCAGCTAGAATTATAAAAAGATTTTGTCTTAGGCCAGGTGTGGTTGCTCATGCCTGTAATTCCAGCACTTTGGGAGGCCAACGTTGACAGATCACAAAAAAAATAAAATAAAAATAAAGCAGACTTAGAGTAGAAAGTTTTTTAAGAGCACTCTAGAGGAAACTGGTCTTTTTTTTTTTTTTTATAGACAATCTGGCTGTGGCACCCAGGCTTGAGTGCAGTGGATTGATCTTTGGTCACTGTAACCTCTGCCTCCCTGTCTCAATCAATCCTTCCCCCTCAGCCTCCCAAGTAGCTGAGGTTACAGGCATGTGACACTATGCCTGGTTAATTTTCATATTTTTTTTGTATAGATGGGGTTTTGCTATGTTGCCAAGGCTGCTCTCAAACTTCCAGTCTCAAGCAATCTGCCAGGCTTGGTCTCCCAAAGTGCTGGGATTACAGGCATGAGCCACTGTGCCCGGTGGAAACTGGTCTTATACAAAAACCTAAATAATGAAACTGGTACCCATGAACACACCAGCAAAGCAGCAAAACAATAGGGAGAGATCCTTTTCCAGTTTATATTTATCAAGAAGTAAGTGCACTCCATTTCTATTTCTAATAATAGGTTATACTGAGTAGGGTGAAATGTGATACTGAAAGGATGAAGAGTGAATATGAGTTACGTACCTTGTGATGAATTTATTTAAGGAATAGTTTTCTAAATCTTATCTCATGTATTCACAGCAAAAGGTTTGGAAGTAGCAGGAATGTCTCATCAAAAGATTATAATGCCAGGAATAGACTCTCAGGTTACAAGAGATTCAGGGTCTTTCTGAGGACCCTCACAGAGTCATTTAAGAAGGGAGCATATAAATCCTATCCAAACATTTTTTCAACCACTAACTGGTTTTCAACAAATACTCTGTTCAAAAGGAAAAAAAGCGTAAGAAGAGGAAATAAAAAACAGAACTATCATAAATCCATCTCCTAAAGAGAAGTCAATGGGTTAACAATAATAATGTAGGAGTATAAAGCCAATTTAGTTGTATTTTAATATACTGATTATTGAATCAAAAACAAACTTAGTCAAAGGAAAGGAGAAAGGTAAATCATGCCTTCCTATGATAGGGCATAACCAATGTTCTCCCAGAGGTAATTCCTTATAGAGTCTCCAGAGCCCAGCTAGCAGTCTGCACATAATAGGTACTCTAATACAGGTGACTGAATGAATGTCTACAAGTAAAACAAGTGGTGAATTCTGTCAACCCACATCAACTGTACAGGGGATAAACTAACATTTGCTAGGACTCAAAAAATGCTATAGGATAGGATTCTTTTGGTGGGAGCCTATATTATTCAAACATGGATTAAAAAACAAGATGTAGGTCTCCTACGTAGGGGATCCAGCCCTTCTTTTGCTATAAACTCTTTCACACTCCAATTTGAGAAAGTATCAAGTACCAAAATAATGACCAGAATCTGTGGACTAGTTCATTTCTTACCATTTGTTATTTTAACCCTTTCATACCTAGTTCTGTCAAACTCTAACAGTTTGTCTTTATGCTTGATAGCCTTCTCCAGACCAGACTTAATTCGCAATTCTTGATGAGGAAGAAGGTCCTTGGTAGAGATGTCCACCTTTCCAGAATTTTCCACCCCTGAAATTCAATAAGTGAAATGGTGTCAGCCTCTTAATACAAATTAGTTGTATCAGTGTGTAGCAAAGAATAAAACATCAGAAGATCTGGTTCTGGCCTTATGGCCTGGAGCCTTCATTTCAATGGAAAACAAGTACACAAGCCAGGCCTTACTTGTACAGCATTAAGCAGTGCTTGACACATGACAACTTTTCAATAAATGCTAGGGATCTTTTCTTCCTTTATAAAAATTTGGCTAAGGGTACCAAAGTATTTAAGAACATCACATAAAAATGCCTTATCAGTGAAAAAGTTTACTGAGTAGGTCTGAATATTACCTTTAAACATAAGGCTTTTCAAGACAGGATCTAATGCTGTTGCCCAGTCTGGAGTGGAGTGGTATGATCATAGCTCACTGTAGTCTTGAACTCACTCCTCCCACCTCAGCCCCTCCAGTAGTTGGGACAATAGGCGCATACCATTGTGTCTGGCTAATTTTGAAATTTTTGTAGAGAGGGGGTCTCACTACGTTACCCAGCCTGGTCTCAAAGTCCTGGCTTCAATCAATCTTCTTACCTCAGCCTCCCAAACTACTGGGATTCCAGATATGATCCACCATAAGAGCCTAAATATACTTTTATATATCAAAACTAAACACTAAATAATGAAAGAAAAAGGAAAAATTTCACAAAAGGGGCAGAAATGAGCAATTTCAGTTTAATGAGAACCTACTAAATGCTGAGGTACTTAATGTACATGTTCTTTAATTTTCACAATAACCCTGTAAGACAGTTTGTATTATCTTTGTTTTACAGATAAAGAAAGTGAAGTTCACAGATGACACTACATTTACTGAGTTCACACAGCTAGAAATTAGACCACAGAAACAAAATCTGAGCTGGGCACGGTGGCTCATGCCTGTAATCCCAGCACTTTGGGAGGCCAAAGAATGTGGATCATGAGGTCAGGAGTTAAAGACCAGCCTGGCCAAGATGGTGAAACCCCGTCTCTACTAAAAATAAAAAAATTAGCCGGGCACAGTGGTATGTGCCTGTAATCCAGATACTCAGGAGGCAGAGGCAGGACAATTGCTTGAACCCGGGAGGCGGAGGTTGCAGTGAGCCGAGATTACGCCATTGCACTCCAGCCTGAGACTCCGCCACAGAAAAAAAAAAAAAAGAAAAGAAACAAAATCTGAGCTCAAGTCTAACTCCATAGCCGGCATTGATTCTATGGTTGTTATCTTCTTTGACAGAGTGTTATAAATTTATATAGATCAGAAAAGAGAGCCATAGATATGACACACCCAAGATCCAAAATGGGTTAGGTGGCTGGGTGCAGTGGCTCACTCCTGTAATTGCGGCACTTTGGGAGGATGAGGTGGGAGGATCACTTGAGCCTAGGAATTCAAGACTAGCCTAGGCAACATGGTGAGAACCCATCTGTACAGACAGTTTAAAAATTAGCCAGACATGGTGGTACGTGTCTATAGACCCAGCTACTTGGGAGGCTGAAACAAGAGAACAGCTGCAGTAAAATGTGTTCATACCAATGCACTCTAGCCTGACAGAGTGAGACCCTGTCTACAAACAAACAAGGAAAGCACTTAGAATCAGAACCAATTTTTCTCAGAATAATTACCTTAGAACCTAATTGAAAAAAACATAGATGTATGTGCAACCTCATTAATAATAAAATTACAGGCCGAGCACAATGGCTCACATCTGTAATCCCAGCACTTTGGGAGGCTGAGGTGGGTGGATCACCTGAGATCAGGAGTTTGAGAACAGCATGGCCAACATGTTGAAACCCCTAAAAATGCAAAAATTAGGTGGGTGTGGTGGCGGGCACCTGTAATTCCAGCTACTCAGGAGGCTGAGGCAGGAATTGCTGGAATCCAGAGGCAGAGGTTGTAGTGAGCCAAAATCACGCCACTACACTCAAGCCTGGGTGATAGAGACTCCGTCTCAAAGCTAAATAAATAAATAAGATAAAATTAGAGCTTTTTACAACTAAATCAAATGTGAAATGTCAAAACTCAAGAGTGAACAGCTTTCTGGGTACAATGCTAATATTGCTATAGATTAATATGATATTTTAACAAAATAATTTGGGAAATATATCTCAAGTGTCAAAAAGATTACATTATTTGATGTAGTAGTATTATTTTTAGGAATTTATCCCAAGGAAATAAATCTAAAGCTATGTTAACAAACGTTGACGATTTGTGATATCATTTAAAAGTTGGAAACAAATATCCAGTACCTGAGAAATAATAATATTATAATAAACCAAGTTAAAAGACTATTTTTAGCTACTAAAAACAATTATGAAGAATATATAGCAAGACAGAAGCTAATTATGAATTAGTTGGAAAAAATGGACAAACAAATGTGTTTACACATATTACATTATAATCCCAACCAATCTGTCTATATAAAACAAAAACTACTATGAACCAAGATAGGAACAAAATGAAATATTTGTATAAGCGGTGAGTAATGAGTATATTATTTTTTCTTTTAATAATGTCCTCAACAGACCATGCGCAGTAGCTCACGCTCACGCCTGTAATCCCAACACTCTGAGAGGCAGAGGCGGGCCAGTCACCTGAGGTCAGGAGTTCGAGACCAGCCTAGCCAACACAGGGAAACTCCATCTCTACTAAAAATACAAAAAATAAAATTAGCTGAGCATGGTAGTACATGCTTGTAATCCCAGCTACTTGGGAGGCTGAGGCAGGACAATCACTTGAACCTGGGAGGCAGAGGTTGCAGTGAGCTGAGATCACACCATTGCACTCCACACCATTGCACTCCAGCCTGGGCAACAAGAGCAAAACTCTGCCTCAGAAAAAAAAATAATAAAACAATTAAAAAAAAACAATGTCCTTAACTATTTTTGTCAGGTGTGTTTCAAGCATAAAAGGCTTACAAAATAAGTAGAGTTCCTATATAACCTTCACACAGTTTCCTTTAATGTTACCATCTTATCTTACAAAACCATAGCACAATTATCAAAACTGAGAAATTAACATTGCTATAACACTAGCAACAGACTATTTGGATTTTAACATTTTTTTCCCTTAATGTCATTTTTCTGTTCTAGGATCCAATACTGGATCTATACTGCATTTAGTCATCACATATGTGCTTAGTCTACTCCAATCTGTGATATTTCTTCAATCTTTTCTTGTCTTTCATCACATTGTAAATCTCTTGTTCTTAAACTTTTACACAGTAATTTCACCACCCACTGGTGGATCATGCTTGTGGAAGTTACTACTGTGGTGTTCTAACTGTGATTTTCTAGTATTTTCATTTCTGGTACTATGTTAACTGGAATTTTATAAGATGTCAACCGGGCATGGTGGCTCATGCCTGTAATCCCAGCACTTTGGGAGGCCGAGGCAGGAAGATCACGAGGTCAAGAGATTGAGACCATCCTGGCCAACATCGTGAAAACCTGTCTCTAATAAAAATACAAAAATTAGCTGGGCATGGTGGCATGTGCCTATAGTCCCAGCTACTCGGGAGGCTGAGGCAGGAGAACCACTTGAACCTGGGAGGCGGAGGTTGCAGTGAGCCAAGATCATGCCACTGTACTCCAACCTGGGCGACAGAGTGAGACTCCATCTCAAAAAAGAAAAAAAAAGAATAGCTGTCCTCTCTCCATTTTATTAATTTATTCAGTTATTTATACAAGTATGGCCTCATGGATATTAATTTTATTCCTTAGATAATAATGTAATACTATTATTTATTTTGCTGTTTAATGTTATGTAGTCTTAATAATGTTTTTTTAAAATAGATGCTTATAGAATGAGTGAATAGGCCAGGCGGCCGGGCATGGTGGCTCACACCTATAATCCCAACACTTTGGGAGGCCAAGGCTGGTGGATCACAAGGTAAGGAGTTGGAGACCAGCCTGACCAACATGGTGAAACCCCATCTCTAATAAAATTACAAAAATTAGCCGGGCGTGATGGTACATGCCTGTAGTCCCAGCTACTCAGGAGGGTGAGGCAGGAAAATCGCTTGAACCTGGGAGGTAGAGGCTGCAATGAGCCGAGATCGTGCCACTGTACTCCAGCCTGGGTGACAGAGCGAGACTCTGTCTCAAAAGGCCAAAAAAAAAAAAAAAAAAGGCCAGGCATGGTGGCTCACACCTGTAATCCCAGCACTTTGGGAGGCTGAGGCGGGCGGATCACTTGAGATCAAGATATCAAGACCAGCCTGGTCAACATGGCAAAACCTCATCTCTACTACAAAAATATAAAAATTAGCCAGGTGTAGTTGCAGTTAACCCGGGAGGTAGAGGTTGCAGTGAGCCAAGATTGTGCCAGACTCCATCACAAAACAACAACAACAACAAAACAGAGAATGAGTGAATAAACTACATCTTGCACTCCAGGATACAGAAAAGAGAGAAAAGAGAAACAACTAAAGACACAGGTGCCCATTATCACAGTGATCCAATAAGACTGCTGTTTACCTGACATGAGCTTCTTTAGCAGTCTCTGGCTCTTGTTTGAGTCACGCTGTAAAATATCTTGTTCCTCATGAGTACATACCTATAAAATAATAAGAGTAAGACATGTGATCCAGTAGTTAAATTATATTGTTCTCTTGATATACCTAAAAGTAACCTCAAATTATACATTAGGTGATGGCAAAATGAGACTATTTTTTTTTTTTTTTTTTTTTTTTGAGAGAGACAGAGAGATAGAGTCTCGCTCTGTAGCCCAGGCTGGAGTGTAGTAGCAAGATCTTGGCTCACTGTAACCTCCGCCTCCTGGGTCCCGGTTCAAGTAGCTGGGTCCCAAGTAGCTGGGATTACAGGCATGAGCCACCATGACCAGCTAATTTTTGTATGTTTTAGTGGAGATGGGGTTTCACCATGTTGGCCAGTCTGGTCTTGAACTCCTGACCTTGTGATCTGCCTGCCTTGGCCTCCCAAAGTTCTGGGATTACAGGCATGAGCCATCATGCCCGGCCACTATTGGTGTTTTTAATCCAAACACACCAATACTAAAATGCAGATGAGTTTTTCTCCAGATTTCTTTCCATTTCTTTCTTTTTTATGAGCCAAACAATAAACTTATACCAGCCGGGTGCAGTGGCTCACACCTGTAGTAATCTCAGCACTTTGGGAGGCTGAGGTAGGTGGATCACGAGGTCAGGAATTCAAGACCAGCCTGACCAACATGGTGAAACCCTGTCTCTATTTAAAAATACAAAAATTAGCCAGGTGTGGTGGCGCACACCTGTAATCCCAGCTACCTGGGAGGCTGAGACAGGAGAACTGCTTGAACTCAGGAGGCAGAGGTTGCGGTAAGCCGAGAGCGCACCATTGCACTTCAGCCTGGGCGACAGAGCGAGACTCGGTCTCAAAAACAAAAAACAAAAAAAACAAACTTATATCACTGTACATGTCCCTGAATAACTTAATGGTTTAGGAAAAAAAAAAAATGCTGGGCGCAGGACCGTAATCCCGGCACTTTGGGAGGCTGAGATGGGCAGATTGCTTGAGCACAGCAATTCAAGACCAGCCTGGGCAACATGCCCAAACCCCATCTCAACAACAAAAAAAAATACAAAAATTAGCCTGGCATGATCATGTGTGCCTGTAGATAGAGGGTTTTGCCATGTTGACTAGGCTAGTCTTGAACTCTTGGGCTCAGGCAGTCCTCCCTCCTCAGCCTCCAAAAGTGCTGGGATTATAGGCATGAGCCACTGTACCTGGCTTTTGGCTCTTTCTAATAAGACATCTGCTTATAATTAATTTCTGTTGTCAGATTTGGGCTTCATGATTAGAAATGCATTGCTTTGTTTTCTTTCTTTCTTTCTTTTTTTTTTTTTTGCAATGGAGTTTTGCTCTTGTTGCCCAGGCTGGAGTGCAATGGCACAATCTCGGCTCACTACAAACTTCTGCCTTCTGGTTTCAAGCAATTCTCATGCCTCAGCATCCCAAGTAGCTGGGATTACAGGTGTGTGTCACCATACTCGGCTAATTTTTGTATTTTTAGTAGAGATGGCGTTTCACCATGTTGGCCAGGCTAGTCTCAAACTGGTGACCTGGTGATTCACCTGCCTCAGCCTCCCAAAGTGTTGGGATGACAGGCAATGGCCACCGTGCCAGGCCCTGGGTTGCTTTTTTTGGTAAAGTCTCATATATTTTATCCAGTATTCTCAACAGTGGGAAATATTTATCCTTTGAAAGTAAGTTATTTTTCTTCTTTCTTCATTCTTTGTTTTTAGAGACAGGGTCTGGCTTTGCCACACAGACTGGAGTGCAGTGGCACCATCTCAGCTCACTGCAACCTCCACCACCTGGGCTCAACTCATCCTCCCAAATCGGCCTCCCAGACTGCTGGGATTACAGAAATGAGCCATCATGCCTGGCCTGAGACTCTGTCTAAAAAACAAACAAGGGTCAGGCACAGTGGCTCACACCTGTAATCTCAGTGCTTTGGGAGGCCGAGGCGGGTGGATTACCTGAGATCAGGAGTTCAAGACCAGCCTGGCCAACATGCAGAAATACTATCTCTACTAAAAATACAAAAATTAACTGGGCATGGTAGCAGGAAGCTGTAATCACAGCTACTCAAGAGGCTGAGGCACAAGAATAGTTTGAATCTGGGAGGCAGATGTTTCAGTGAGCTCAGATTGCACCAGTGCACTCCAGCTTGGGCAAGACAGCAAGACTCCGTCTCGAAATAAAACAATGACAAAAAACTTGAAGGCCAATCTGCTTTACATTACTTTGTTTTTGTTTGTTGAACTGAAAGATCTAAGGGACCTAGGAGAAAACACTGTATAGTACTTCCTAGCAGTTGCCTCAATGACACACAGAGTTCCTGCAAGCAGCTATAAGAGCTTGCTCTAAAGAGAAAGCTCCAAATGGGAGGAGATTTACTTTAATAGACATTTTTACTGGTAGACACTACATTTTTCAGATCATCCATTGTCTATCAGCTTATTCTGAGCGTATGAAAAAATTAGGGGTATTTCCCCTCTGGGGTCCCCTTCCACATTCTCATGAAAGCTTTCTCTCTTCTTCTTTTTCTCTTTCTCTACCTAAATAAATCACTTTCTGCAAACAAAAACAAAAACAAAAAAAAAAGAAAGAAAAAATTAGGTGTCCCACCAGGCGCGGTGGCTCACGCCTGTAATCCCAGCACTTTGGGAGGCTGAGGTATGTGGATCACCTGAGGTCAGGAGTTCAAGACCAGCCTGACCAATATGGTGAAAACCTGTCTCTACTAAAAATACAAAAAAGTTAGCTGGGTATGGTGGTGTGCACCTATAGTGCCAGCTACTAGGAAGGCTGGGACAGGAGAATTGCTTGAACCTGGAAAGCGGAGGTTTCAGAGATTGTGCCACTGCACTCTAGCCTGGACAAAGTGAGACTTTCTTTTTCTCAAAGAAAAAATTAAGGGCCCGATCAGAAAAGAGAAGAAAATGAAGTAATATGAAACGGATGCCTTTGCTAACACCGAATGTCATTCCTTCTGCCAGCCAGCTCAACTTGGTAGAAGAAGCTTTCTAGACAGCTCATTAAGGGTTTTTGTGAGTCATTATGACTACATTCTTGAGGTCATTCTCTCAGACAAAGCAGAGCTATGACAAGGTGGTGTCCTAGAAATAGAAGCTATAATGACCTGGGGATTATGTCTAGGGCTAGGAGCCACAACAGAACCGAAACCTTTGACAAAAAATTTTGACATTTCAGGTCCTATAGTTTTCTTAAGTTAATCTGACACAAGAAGACTTGGATCTCTCAACAATGTATGTTCTCAAAACCCTTCTCTCTAACAGCCTCAGTACCAGGATATAACCTGGAGTTTCTTTCTTTCTACTTTTTTTTGAGATAAGGACTTGTTCTCTCACTGCAGCCTGGGCCTCCTGGGGTCAATTGAAGCTCCCACTTCAACCCCTCATGTAATTGCTACCACAGGTCCATACCACCACACTCAGCTAATTAAAAAAATTTTTTTTTGTAGAGATAGGGTCTTCCCACATTGCCCAGGCTGGTCTCAAACTCTTGGGCTCAAGTGATCCTCCCAACTCAGACTCCCAAAACCTGCCTTGGCCTCCCAAAGGGTTGGGACGACAGGTGTGAGCCACTATGCCTGACCTAACCTTGGGTTTCTAACTAATCCTATCCCTGCTACTAGAGTTCACTGGATATCTTGGGGAAGAAATTTACTAAGAAACAGAGAAATTACTTGAAATCTGAGTGGCCCTGTATGTTAACACAAAGCACAGTAAAAGAAAATAGAAAAGAAATAATTTACCAGAGTGCCACAGAATAAGCAAGGGCCAGAGCCCTCTTGTTCACAGACAATGCGCCCACAGATAAGACAGTTATTGATGAGCTTGTGCTTCTGGCCCAGGCAATCACAAGGGTGGCGACCAGGGAGCAGGACTGCAAGTCTGTCCTGTCCCTCTCTTGTGTATAAATTGACGAACTTTGTCTTCTTCTTTACAGAGTTGCTGTTGTCTTGTGCCTAATTGTACAAAGACATCAGAATAACATCAAATAATTAATGACAATGTAAAGAGTCAAGGGAGAAAATGCTCAGTTCTGTTCAACAACAACTTATATACTATCCAAGGACCAAGACAGAAGGCAGGGAATGGAAGAAATACAAATCAGTTATAATTAAAGGTCTGAGAAAAGGTTATACTCTAGAAAAACTAGCTAATAATTACCTTGCCTTTTCTGCTAGTAGCTTTCAGCCCATTACTATGGCTAGTGGAAGTATATGTAGATCTTAATTGGTGATCTTATGATTTCCAATAAGCCACTATGCCCAACTAATAACTTCCTAAAACACTTTATTTCCCTTTGCACCTATTATTCCCTCTATCAGAAGTGTTCCTAGCTCATCTCTTTACATACTGGCTCCTTTTCAATGTTCAGATCTTAGTTACACTTTCTCCCCCTTGGAGACGGTTTCCCCAAACATTCTACTTAAACTCTGTCCACCAATTACTGTCTATCAAACTGTCCTTTTTATTTCTTTCATGGCAATTTTCACATTCTATAACTGTTTAAACAATTTTTTTCTCTGCTTTTTTCTAAGCCACAAAAATGTAAACTCTAAGAAAGCAAGAAAACCTAGTATGTCTTATTTACTGATATATCTCTAATGTCTATATCAGTGCTTCACATAGTAGAAACCCAACAAGTTTCTGAATAACCACATAAACTGCCTATGGAAATTCTAACCCTAGGCAACATGGCAATACCCTGACTCTACAAAAACCACAAAAATTAGCCAGGCATGGTGGTACATGCTGATAGCCTAGGTACTCAGAAGGCTGAGGTGGGAGGATCTCTTGAGCCCAGGAGGCAGAGACTGGAGTGAGCTGAGACTGAGCCACTGCATTCCAGCCTGGGCAACAGAGCGAGACCCTGTCTCAGAAACAAAAACCAAAACAAACAAAAAAATTCAAGACATATTTTTCTTACAGGTCCAAAAATAAAACTCTAAGTATAGTTGATTCTCATTACTTGTAGATCCAGATCACGGATTCAGCCTACTTACTAAAATGTATCTGTAACTTAAAAATAAATATTCCAGCCAGGCGCGGTGGCTCACACCTGTAATCCCAGCACTTTGGGAGGCAGAGGCGGGCGGATCACGAGGTCAAGAGATTGAGACCATCCTGGTCAACATGGTGAAACCCCGTCTCTACTAAAAAAATACAAAAATCAGCTGCGCGTGGTGGCACGCACCTGTAGTCCCAGCTACCTGGGAGGCTGAGGCAGGAGAATTGCTTGAACCCAGGAGGCCGAGGTTGCAGTGAGCTGAGACGGTGCCTCTGCACTCCAACCTGGAGCCTGGCGATAGAGCAAGACTCTGTCTCAAAAAAAAAAAAAAATCAATATTCCAAGTGCTATCAGTTTCATTTCTGGACATGTACAGAGTGTTGAAAATTTGAGTTGTCAAATGTGCACCTTCTCAGCTAAGGTCAAACAAGGTAATGATCTTCTTTTATTTAGCTCTCATACTATAAATAAGCATCTTTTTTTGTGGCCTATTTAGCGCTACATTTTTATTATCTTATTGCTTTTTGTTAGTGATGTCACCATTTAAAATGGCCCCTATGTGTAGTGCTGTAGTGCTATCTAGCATTCCTAAGTACAAGAAGGCTGTGCCTTATGGAGAAAGCATGTATGTCAGAAAAGGTTCATTCTGGCATAAGTTACAGTGCTGCTCACTGTGAATTCAATGTTAATGAATCAACAATATACATTAAATAAGATGTCTTTAAACAGAAACATACATAAAATAAGGTTATGTATTGACCAACTGATGGAAATGTTGTGACCAGAGGCTCACAGGAATCTAACCCTCTGTATCTCCCCTGGGAGCGATGGTTCAACATTCAGTAAAGCAGTACACATGGTAACTTTACAGAACATAACTACCACTAAAAATAAGAAATGAAAGGCCAGGCACAGTGGCTCATGCCTGTAATCCCAGCACTTTGGGAGGCCAAGACGGGTGGATCACAAGGTCAGGAGATAGAGACTATGCTGGCTAACACGGTGAAACCCCATCTCTACTAAAAATACAAAAAAAAAATTAGCCAGGCATGGTAGCAGGCGCCTGTAGTCCCAGCCTCCCAGGAGGCTGAGGCAGGAGAATTGCTTGAACCCAGGAGGCGGAGCTAGCAGTGAGCTGAGATCGCGCCACTGTACTCCAGTCTGGGCAACAGAGTGAGACTCCATCTCAAAAAAAAGAAAAGAAATGAAGGCTGGGCATGCTGGCTCATGCCCGTAATCCTGACACTTTGGGATGCTGAAGCAGGCGATCACTTGAGGTCAGGAGTTCAAAACCAGTCTGGCCAACATGGTGAAACCCTGTCTCTACTAAAAAAACAAAAACATTAGCTGGGCATGGTGGCGGGTGCCTGTAATCCCAGCTACTTGGGAGACTGAGGCAGGAGAAACACTTAAACCTGGGGGTGGAGGTTGCAGAGCTGAGATCGCGCCACTCACTCCAGCCTGGCAACAGAGCGAGACTCCATCTCAAAAAAGAACAAAAAGAAATCACTGTCTTTATAGGAGATGAACCACTTTTTCTGATTTATTCTAATTATCTTCCAGATTTGCTTTTTTTTTTTTTTTTTGGAGACAGAGCTTTGCTCTTAGAGGCTGGAGAGTAATTGTGTTTTGTTGGCTCACTACAACCTCTGCCTCCCGGGTTCAAGCGATTTTCCTGCTTCAGCCTCCCAAGTACCTGAAACTATAGGCCACCATGCCTGACTAATTTTATACTTTTAGTAGAGATGGGGTTTCACCATGTTGGTCAGGCTGGTCTTGAACTCCTGACCTCAGGTGATCAACCCGCTTTGGCCTCCCAAAGTGTTGGGATTACAGGCCTGAGCCACCACGCCCAGCCCCAAATTTGCTTTTAATGAGTGCACAACACTCAAGGACAAAATACAGACTGAAAAATAGGTTGTAGGCCAAGCATAGTGGCTAATATCTATAACCCCTGCACTTTGGAAGGCTAAAGCAGTTGGATTACTTGAGCCCAGGAGTTCAAGTCCAAGCTACAAAATATTCTGAGCCTCTGCCTCTACAAAAAGCAGAAAAAGGCTGGGCGCAGTGGCTCTAGCTTGTAATCTCAGCACTTTGGGAGGCCAAGGTGGGCGGATCACGAGGTCAAGAGATCGAGACCATCCTGGCCAACATGGTGAAACCCCGTCTCTACTAAAAATACAAAAATTAGCTGGGCATGGTGGTATGCGCCGGTAGTCCCAGCTTCTCGGGAGGCTGAGGCAGGAGAATTGCTTGAACCCGGAAGGTGGAGGTTGCAGTGAGCCGAGACTGTGCCACTGCACTCCAGCCTGGAGCCTGGCGACAGAGTGAGACTAAACACTTAAAAAAAAAAAAAGAAAAGGAAAAGAAAAAAAAAAGCAGAAAAAAATTAGCTGGGCATGGTGGTACACCCCTGTAGTCTCAGCTACTTGGGATGCTGAGGTTAGAGGATCACCTGAGCCTGGGGTGGTCAAGGCTGCACTGAGTCATGATCATGTGCACTTCAGCCTGGGAGACAGGGCAAGACCCTGTCTCCCAGAATAAAAGACTCAAAATAAAAAAAAAGAAGAAAGAAAGAAAGAAAGGCTCTGAAAGTTGAATGATGGTGTTATGATGGTGGCGGAGGAGGCTAGCTAAAAATAGGAACATCATTAATAACAGCTACAATTGTGCATTCTTTCAGTACAAACCCACAAAAATGTTCAAGTTAAAGCATGGGTGCTTGCTCCAACAGCACATATACTAAAATTAGAACAATACAGAGAAGATAGGCATGGCCCCTGCACAAGGATGATAAGCAAATTCATGGCCAGGCACAGTAGCTCACACCTGTAATCCTTGCACTTTGGGAGGCCAAGGAGGGTGGATCATGAGATCAAAAGATCTCATCCTGGCCAACATGGTGAAACTCTGGCTCTACTAAAAATACAAAAATTAGCTGGGCATAGTGGTGCGCATCTGTAGTCCCAGCTACTCAGGAGGCTGAGGCAGGAGAATCACTTGAACCTGGGAGGCAGAGGTTGCAGTGAGCCAAGATTGCACCACTGCAATCCAGCCTCACAACAGAGCAAGAGCAAGACTCCATCTCAAACAAAAACAAAAACAAAAACACAAATTCATGAAGCATTCCATATTTTTTTTTTTTAAAAAAAGCAGCAGCAGCATGGGACGTATTAAATATTTTCCAACTTATATTTATCTGCCTCAATCTCATCTCAAAGCAAAGATGTCAATTAGCTGGGCATGATAACATGCACCTGTAATCCCAGCTACTCGGGACGCTGAGGCAGGAGAACTGCTTGAACCCAAAAGCCTGAGGTTGCAGTGAGCTGAGATGGTGCCACTGTACCCCAGCTTGGGTGACAGAGCAAGACTTGGTCTTGGAAAAAAAATTTAAAAAAGCAAAGATATCCTTATAATACTAATCAGGTTGCCAAAAAAAAAAAAAAACCCTACCATATAGAAAGGAGTATAGATCACATTTTCTCCCTAAAATTCATGCATTTGTTGAAAATTGCCATTCTAGACCAATTTGTATATTTTGCTCTCTGAAATATATTACTTACTTCCTCTTCTCCTAATAGTCAGAAAAAGCTTCAATCTATAAGCACTCACCTTGGCCAAATCAAAAGGTGTTTTGACCTCTGCAGTTGTGTCAAGTTCAGTAAATGCAGGAACTTCCTGTCTGTTTCTCCCTTTCTTCCTAGCCCGCTTTAGATGGTCTCCTGATTTCTGCCCATCTAAAATTTCTTTAAAGATAGAAGAAAAATACATACACACACAGACTGATAATAAGAGGATTCCTGGTGAACTTCTATAGCTAATAAACTAAGGTGATACTTAACAGAGTCAAGATATCAGCCGGGCGCGGTGGCTCATGCCTGTAATCCCAGCACTTTGGGAGGCTGAAGCAGGCAGATCAGGAGGTCAGGGGTTAGAGACCAGCCTGACCAACATGATGAAACCCCATCTGTACTTAAAAATACAAAAATTAGCTGGGCATGGTGGCACACACCTGTAATCCCAGCTACTTAGGAGGCCAAGGCAGGAGAATTGTTTGAACCCAGGAGGCGGAGATTGCAGTGAGCTGAGAGCACGCCATGGCACTCCAGCCTGGGCAACAGAGAGAGACTCCATCTCAAAACAAAAAAAAATAGAGTCAAGATATTGTCAGGAAGATTTTTAATTATCTTTTTCTGTCAAACCAGAATTAAATTTAAATCACTATTTTCTGGCCGGGTGCGGTGGCACACATCTGTAACACCAGCACTTTGGGAGGCTGAGGTGTGGATCATGAGGTCAGGAGTTCAAGACCAGCGTGGCCAACATGGTGAAACCCCATCTCTCAAAAAATAAATTAAAAAAATAAATTTTAAAATAAGTAAATAAAAATCATCATTTTCAAGAGTGCAGTCAATGAAAAAGAACTCAAACAAGTGGCTGAGATTAAGAAGTTAAACTAAAATCTGATATTCTAAAATCAGGCTCAGTGGCTCACATGTATAATCCCAGCATTTTGAGAGGCCAAGGCAGGTGGATCGTTTGAACCAAGGAGTTTGAGAGCACCCTGGGCAACAAAGTGAAACCCTATCTCTAGAGAAAAATACAAAAATTAGCCAGGTGTGGTAGCACAAGCCTGTAGTCCCAGCTACTCAGGAGGCTGAGGTGGAAGAATCACCTAGCCCAGTGCAGTGAGCTGTGACCAAGCCACTCCACTCCAGCCTGGGCAATGAAAGTGAGATCATGTCTCAAAACAAAAAAACCTGATATTGTAGATTGTATAACTTAGATTATTAGTTTGGTGCTTATCTTTTGCACTGTTTGAATAGTTATCTCTAAATGCTATTCATACTATAATCAATCAACACTTCACTTACATCCACATATGCACATGACTAAAAATGTTTCTTTATGTATAAATTTTTCAAATTATTCTGAAGCCAAATTTCTGTCTGTAAACAGGCATTTTTTTGGTGATAATTTCTAAGTTGAAAAAGAACTAGAGCAATATTCATTACGAACTGAGTAGAACCAAACTAAAAATAGGTATATATATATGATTCTGTTTAACTTAGCTGTGAAGAAATGCAAGATGGCAAAAAATAAATAAATAAATAAATTTCTTTATGCCTGCCCATTTGCCAACATTTCAACATTTACTTAATTACATGACCTTACCATCTTTTTTGAAACACTGCTGCAAAGGATCAGAAATCAACTCCTGATCATTCTTTTGCCATTTGGTTATAAGTTCTTCTATGAATTGACCTTTTTTGCCTTCATTTCCCTGGAGGAGATCAGTAACATATTCTCGTATCTCTTCAGCACTCTCAATTGACAAAATGTACCTCAGGAGGCAAAGATATAAATTGTTGAAACAAGTCTAACTTACACCGTTTCTCAGTAATCTTAACGGAGATCTAGGTAGTAAACCATTACATTAATCTATTAGAGTCTTTACTTTGAGCCAACTACTATGCTAGATGCTAGAAATACAATATGACCCTAACTGCTATAAAAGGAATGTATACATACATACATTTATGTGTATAAAAAAAAACAAAGTTATACACCAAAATGATTACTATTGAGTGATAGGAATAAAGGTAGTTTTAATTTATTTTTATTCTCTTTTTTCCTATAATAAATATGTTTTTAAAATGTATTACATCATAATATATGTGGGAAAAAACACTAAGAGAGAAACAGTGGTTATTTTTGGGTTGTAGTATTATGGTAATTTTGGTTTCTTCTTTTATCCTTTTCTGATTTTTTTAGTTTTCTACTGTGAATGTCTTACCATTACAGGAGAAAGAAGTGATAAAAATTACTTATAAATTAACATATAAGACACTGAAAACATTGTAGGATCTGAAGAAACTGTAATTCAAACACAATGGCATGGAATGCAAGAAAAATTATTATAATAGTGCCATATCCTTTAAATTATAGCAAGTTATGAAATTGTCCCATGACTGGTAGCATATGTACTACATTCTTTTCCTAGTAATGGTAGAATTGGAGAATCATGCTCTAGAGGTGAACAAATCTGTGCCTTTGGGCCTACTTAAGAGCATCTTCTGGCTGGGTGTGCTAGCTCATGCCTGTAATCCCAACAATTTGGGAGGCTGAGATTGGAGGATCACTTGAGCACAAGAGTTTGAGACTAGCCTGGGCAACACAGGGAGATCTTGTCTTTAGAAGAAAAATTAAAATTAGTCAGGCATGGAGGCACATGCCTGTAGTCCTAGCTACTTGGGAGGCTGAGGTGGAAGGATCCTTTGAGTCTCAGAGGTGAAGGCTGTAGAGCCATGCATGATTGTGCCACTACATTCCAGCCTGAGACTCTGTCTCAAAAAAAAACAAAAATGGCCAGGTGTGGTGGCTCACCCCTGTAATCCCAGCACTCTGGGAGGGTAAGGCGGGTGGACCACCTGAGGTCAGGAATTAGTCACCTGGCCAATATGGTGAAATCCCAGTCTCTACTAAAAATACAAAAAAAACCCAAACAAACAAAAAACAAAACCACACGTGCACACCAAAAACAGGCATCTTCTAATTACTATGGATTATAAAAGACAATGGCTTTTCAGGAATTATACATTTTAATCACCTTGATCCCCAAACTAACCAACCCCCATCAAAAGATCAACTGCTATCAGACTTGCAGAACTGTAAGGAATCCCAAGGGATCATTTAACTCTGGAGTTTTGTTTCTTTGTTTTTTGAGACATAGTCAGAAGAAGAGGGGGAGGAATGAAAAAAAAAGAGAGATACAGTCTCGCTCAGTCCACCAGGCTGGAGTGTACCTCCCAGGTTCAACTGATTCTCCTATCTCAGCCTCCTGAGTAGCTGGGATTACAGGCGCACGACACCAAGCCTGGCTAATTTCTGTATTATTATTATTATTATTTTTAGTAGAGATGGGGTTTCGCTATGTTGGCCAGACTGGTCTCAAAGTCCTGACCTCAAGTGATCCACCCACCTCAGCCTCCCAAAGTGCTGGGGTTACAGGTTGAACCACCACACCCCGCTTTTTTTTTCTTTTTTTTTTTTTTTTGAGACAGTCTCACTCTGTCACCCAGGCTGGAGTGCAGTGGCATGGTCTTGGCTCATTGCAACCTCTGCCTCTTGGATTTAAGAAATTCTCCTGCCTCAGCCTCCCGAGTAGCTGGGATTACAGGCACCTTCCACCACGCCTGGCTAATTTTTTGTATTTTTATTGGAGATGGCCAGGTTGGTCTTGAACCCCTGACCTCGTGATCCACTCGCCTCGGCCTCCCAAGTGTTGAGATTACAGGCATGAGTCACGGAGCCCAGCCATACATTTTTTTGAAGTATCATAGCATAGGTAGCTTCAGGACTTAAGTTCTGAACACTTGCTGTTTAACTTATATTTATGATTTTTAAAATGCAAGCATTTAGTCACAGTGCTTCAACTTTAAAACAGAAAAGTTCTTATCACTCCACTTTCAAAGGTGTACATTTAATTGAGGAAAACCTAAGTGCAAAATGAGCTGCTAAACTACTATCTATAAGAAGCAATTTCCTTGTTTGTTTTTGGAGATGGAGTCTCACTCTGTCACCCAGGCTGGAGTGCAATGGTACAATCTTGGCTCACTGCAACCTTGCCTCCCAGGTTCAAGCGATTCTCCTGCCTTAGCCTCCAGAGTAGCTAAAATTATAGGCTCATGTCAAAATGCCCGGCTAAGTTTTGTATTTTCAGTAGAGACCAGGTTTCACCATGTTGGCTGGGCTGGTTTCAAACTCCTGACCTCAGGTGATCCATCCGCCTTGGCCTCCCCAAGTGCTGGGATTATAGGTGTTAGCCACTGCGTCTAGCATGAGAACAAATTTTCTTGATACTGTGTAATCCAAACAAAATACAACTAGATTCTAGATTGAGAAAACTACATCATTCTTACCCTATTTCAAATTATTGATTTATCAAAAATATCCTCAATCTTTTTTTCTTTTTTTTTTTTTTTGAGACTGAGTCTCACTCTGTCATCCAGGATGGAGTGCAGTGGCACGGTATTGGCATGAAATCTCCGCCCTTCTTCAGGTTCAAGGGATTCTCTTGCCTCAGTCTCCTGAGTAGCTGTGACTACCTGCACGGACCACCATACCCAGCTAAGTTTTGTATTTTTAGTAGAGTCAGAGTTTGGCCATGTTGGCCAGGCTGGTCTTGAAGTCCTGACCTCGTGATCCTCCTGCCTCAGCCTCCGAAAGTGCTGGGATTACAGGCGTGAGCCATCATGCCCAGCCAATCCTTTTTTTTTTTTTTAAATACTGAGTAACTTTATAATAAATATGCAAAAATTGTGCCAGGCAGAGGGGCTTACACATGTAATCCCAGCATTTTGGGAAGCTGAGGCGGGTGGATCATCTGAGGTCAGGAGTTTGAGACCAGCCTGGACAACATGGTGAAACCCTGTCTCTAGTAAAAATATAAAAATTAGCCGGGCATGGTGGCACAACCCTGTAACCCCAGCTACTCAGGAGGCTGAGGCAGAAGAATCGCTTGAATCCGGGAGGCGGAGGTTGCGGTGAGCTGATATCTCACCACTGCACTCCAGCCTGGGTGACAGAAGCTGGGCATGGTAGCTCATGCCTGTAATCCCAGCACTTTGGGAGTCCAAGGCGGAGGGACCACAAGGTCAAAAGTTTGAGACCAGCCTGGCCAACATGGTGAATCACATCTCTACTAAAAATACAAAAAAATTAGCCGAGCGTGGTGGCAGGTGCCTGTCATCCCAGCTACTCGGGAGGCTGAGGCAGGAGAATCACTTAAAGCCGGGGAGCGGAGGTTGCAGTGAGCCGAGATCGGGCCACTGCACTCCAGCCTGGGCAACAAGGCGAAACTCCATCTCAAAAAAAAAAAAAAAAAAGTGAAAAATTTGAACTTACATTCGTAAAAAACACTTTTCTGTTTTATATATTGCAAAGTTTCATTATTTTATTTGGTAGCATTCCACCGCTTTAAAAAATGTTTGAAAACTATTAAATATTTAATCTGACTGCCTTCAAACAAGTGAAAAGCTAAATCATAAGATTTTGCTGTTTTTTTGTTTTGTTTCCTTTTTTTGGTAGTGTTCAAAAAAAAATTCTCTATCTTGTTTATTTCTATAGACAGGGTCATACTATGTTGCCCAGGCTGGAATCCAACTCCCAGGCTCAAGCGATCCTCCCACCTCCGCTTCCCAAAGTGCTGGGATTACAGGGTTGAGGCATCTTGTTGGGCCTCAAAAAATCCTTTAAAATAGCCTACTTTGGCCGGGCATGGTGGCTCACGCCTGTAATCCTAGCATTTTGGGAGGCCAAGGTGGGTGGATCACCTGAGGTCAGGAGTTCAAGACCAGCCTGGCCATCATGGTGAAACTCCATCTTAAAAATAAATAAATAAATAAAATAAAATAGCCTACTTTAACTCTCTCCTTGCCAAAAGCCTATTCTCTCCCAAACTCAGAAACTCATCATACTTTCTACAAAAGCCCTAGAACTGCAATTTAGGTTTCAGCATCAGTGACCAAGGAATCAAATTAAGGAACTCTTTTAGTTCTTTGATCAAGTCCCATTTTTGTAGTTTTCTCCCCTGCCTGAACACTTTGCACCCCCACCTCTGTCTACTCCTTAGTTCTCAGGTGAAAGCCATCCTTTCCAGTAAACCTTTTGAGTTTTTCAAATCTTAATAAGGATCCTTTATTTTACGCCCCAACAAGCCCCTTCACTTCCCCAACCTCAGTCAGTAATCATCAACGAAGGGCAACCCAACGGTCTTGTCTTTGTTACCCCAGCACCTGTCATGTTTAACAGTAGTACAACAAATGTTCTTTAATCAGTTTAAAGCAGATATTAAATCGTGTTCACCATCTCCATTTCATAGGAGTCATAAAACATGACAAGCTCTTCTAATACTTCATCTTAGAGATGAAGAAACCAAGGTACTGAGAGGAAAATTAAGTTGTGCTGGATTCTAAAACAAGTAAACGACAACAGAATATAGAACTTGCGACTCCTGAGTCAGAAGCTATTTGTACTCTATCACGCTGGCCTCACTTAAATTCTAGGCCCTATTGACACAGCTGACCCTGTTGGCCCTACTGACACAACTCAAACTAGGCCAACTATATGTTCAGAGTATATCCGGGTGCGTTGGTTCACGCCTGTAATCCCAGCACTTTCGGAGGTCGAGGCGGGCAGGCCACTTAAGGTTAGGAGTTGAAGATCAGCCTGGTCAACATGGTGAAACCCCGTTTCTACTAAAAATAAATGAATAAAAATTAGCCGGGTGTGGTGATGCATGCCTGTAATACCAGCTACTGGAGAGGCTGAGGCAGGGGAATCGTTTGAACCCAGGAGGGGAAGGTTGCAGTGAGCCGAGATCGCGCCACTGTACTCCAGCCTGGGCGACAGAGCAAGGCTCCGTTTCAAAAGAAATAATAAACAAAAGAGTAAGGAGTTCAGAGTTAGGAAATACAATTTGACTTGCTCCTCCTCTCCAGAATCTGTAAGGAAACTGGTTCCTGGGACAGTCTTGAGGTCTTATTATTAAAGCTTCGGCGTCTTCCCAGGAAAGAAGCCCGATCGGCAGATCGTGGAGCCGGACACCCTATTCCAGAAACCAAGCTATAAAGGTGGAGGCCAAAATTCCACGCCTACAGACTACACACTGCAGCCCATTTACTACATTTCTCTCTCAACTTTTCAGTCCTCCCCGCTTCCCAATTCGCTCAGCCAGTGCACATCCCAGAGCTCCTTCCCCGCTCGGCCCCGAGCTGTTCTCACTGCATGATCTCCTCGCTGACATCCAAGCCGAAAGTTTTCCGTAACTGCTGGGTGCACCAGTGCACCAGCGGCTCCCCGGACACCGCCCCAGCAACCGCCATCTTCCCCAGCCGGAACCAGCTAGGCTGCAAAAGCCCCACGTCCTGCGCCGGACTAGTTCCCTTCGCAACACCAACCTCGCTCACGCGGGTTCCGCCAACTTGCACCGCCCCGCGCGGTCGCACCGCCTTCAGTGCAGATCCCGCCCACCCGTGCACCTCCTACTTCTTCCTGCTTCCTTGTCTACTTCCTTGTACTCACCCGAGTTGAGCTCCGTTAGTGCGTGATTCTTGCCAATCGTTAAATGTATGTCTCCAGGAAGGCCATAGGCAATTCTGCTGAGAAGACAGTGCAAGTGCCTATAAAAACGACAGTTTAGGGGGAAAACAAACCAATACCCGGAAAGCTGAGAGACGAGCTTTTTAATCGTCATGGTTTTATGTAAAATAAAACAGCACGTGGAAGGTATTGTAAGCGCTGTAAGTTTTTGCTCTGGTAGTGGTGTTTATTTTTAATACCGCCTGTAGTCTACTACTAGATTCACACCGCTAAAATTCCTATTTTATTTTTTGAGCAAAGTCTTTTCCAGGAGGGCAAAGACAACTCAGCAAACTCGAGGGGAAAAAATAGTAAAACAGGAATTGGGATGGCTTTGAGGACTTTCCACATGAGTTCTCAACCAAAAATGGCCATATTTAAGGGCCGTCTGCACTTCCCTACTCCGTTAAGACGGGCTGGGAAAAATTTAGCCACACTTTTCTGGAGAGCATAATGTCCCATTCATTTTTGGCTTTTTGTTGCATTTACAGGTTAAAAGTTCTTCATTCCTACTAGGCTGTTTAGACTAAGTGAGCACATTAAATTGGCAGTTGTTTTACCTTTTTGCTAGTCTTTTCACTGGCGTAAATATTATAATTAAAATCATAAGTGTATAGGCCAGGCGCAGTGGCTCATGCCTGTAATCTCAACACTTGGGGAGGCCGAGGCGGGATGATCACTTGAGCCCAGGAATTCTGGACCAGCCTGGGCAACGTAAGGAAAATCCCAGTCTCTACAAAAATGAAAAAAATTAGCCAGGCATGGTGGCACATGCCTGTGATTTCAGCTACTTGAAAGGCTGAGGTGGGAGGATGACTTGGGCCAGAAGATCAAGCTTGGAATGAGCCCTGTCACACCACTGCACTGCAGCCTGGGCAACAGAGCAAGACTTTGTTACAAAAACAAAACAAAGCAAACCTCATAAATGTATTGATTTACGTTGCATTTAGATTGTCATTGATGTCATTAATTTGGAAAGAGTATGATTTTCCAGGTTTTTTTTTTTTTTAAAGAAAAAGACAA
Organism: Cheracebus regulus; assembly: GCA_963574635.1. NCBI lineage: Eukaryota > Metazoa > Chordata > Mammalia > Primates > Pitheciidae > Cheracebus > Cheracebus regulus. The sequence goes on from CAUYQU010037339.1 coordinate 48,459, forward strand.
AATACTCTGTCAATGTTTATTAATTGTGGGTACAAGTTTTGTTTCTTTGTAAAACTCCACTACATTTAATAATAATTATAAGGTATCCAAGTCAATTACCTGTTTATTCAGTCTCTGTATTAGGGTTCTCCAGAGAGACAGAAACAATAGGATAGATAAACGGATAGATATAGATACAGATCTATGAAGAGACTTATTAGGGAATTGACTCAGGAAATTATGGAGACTAAGAAGTCCCATAACAGGCTGTCTGCAAGCTGGAGACCCTGGAATGCTGGTAGCTGGCTCAGTCCAAGTGATGTAATCCTCAAGTCTCAAGGCTGGAGAGCCTGAAGTTCTGATGTCTGAGAGCAGGCGAAGAGTGTCTCAGCTCCTGTAGGGAAAAAATATTTTTTCTCACCTTTTTTGTTTTGGGTCCTCAGTCAATTGGATGGTGCCCACTTACACTGTGAGCAGATCTACCCCACTCAGTCCACTGACTCACATGCCAGTATCCTTTGGAAATACCCTCAAAGACACCCAGAAATAATGCTTTACAAGTTCTCTAGGTCTTTCTTTTTTTCTTTTTTTTAATTTGAGATAGAGTTTCGCTCTTGTTGCCCAGGCTGGAGTGCAATGGTGGGATCTCAGCTCACCGCAACCTCTGCCTCCCGGGTTCAAGCGATTTTCCTGCCTCAGTCTCTCAAGTAGCTGGGATTACAGGCATGTGCCACCACGCCTGGCTAATTTTGCATTTTTAGTAGAGGGGGATTCTCCATGTTGTCTAGGCTGGTCTCGAACTCCCGACCTCAAGTGATCCTCCCACCTTGACCTCCCAAAATGCTGTGATTACAGGCCCTCTAGGTATTTCTTAATCTAGTCAAGTTGACATGTAAAATTAACCGTAACAGTCTCCATAACTAAAACATTAAGTGCTTTAAGGCAGAAATTATGTTATACATGTTATGATGAGTACATCCTCCACAATAACATAGGTGGCTGTGTACCATGGTCCATACCTGTAATCTCAGCATTTTAGGAGCCTGAGGTGGGAGGATTGCTTGAGCTCAGGAGTTTGACACCAGCCTCGGGAACATTGGGAGACCCTGTCTCTACAAAAAATTTAAAAATTGGCTAGGTGTGGTGGCAAGCACCTGTGGCAACTTATTTGGCAGGTAGGTAAGGGGAAAAGATATCAGATTCTCTCTGCAGGAATCTGGAATATGAGTTCAAGTTAAGTAATTCAGACCTATGTAGAAGCCACTTAAACCGAAAAGGAAATAATCGCATTTAAACATCACTGTGCTGGCTAGGTACGGTGGCTTACACCTGTAATCCCAGCACGTTGGGAGTCCAAGATGGGTGGATCACCTGAGGTCAAGAGTTGGAGACCAGCCTGGCCAACATGGTGAAACCCCATCTCTACTAAAAATACAAAACAGCCAGGCATGCCGGCACCTGCCTGTAATCCCAGCTACTTGGGAGGCTGAAGCAGGGGAATTGCTTGAACCCGGGAGGTGGAGGTTGCAGTGAGCCGAGATCGCACGGTTGCACCCCAGCCTGGGCAAAGAAGCCTGAGACTCTGTCCCAAAACAAAAACAAAAACAAAAAACCCACTGTGTAATGACATGGGGCATGAGGACAAAAAACAAGGAATACCCTGGGGCTTGTGGATTTTTCTGGTTGATTTGGCTGTAATCTTAGACTCCAGGGTTAAGACAAAACTACAGGTAATTGCCAATACATTTTCTATTATTGTGTTAATTTAACTTGTTTCCTAGATTCTTTAAGTCTGTGATGTAGTTGTTGATTCTGTTAAAGTACCGAGTAGCCTAATTTTAAGTTCAAGCAATTCACAGGAGAGAATTAATGCTGTGATTACACTTCTAGGGTAGCCTTTCAAGTGAGTATTTAACAGAATACATCCCAAGGCAAATTCATCTGATCCTGTTTTATGTATGGTATTTAGAGAGTGAAAATTACTCCCCAGGGGTATTGTAATTAGAAGGTAAGCATAAGGATAGAAAAACATGATCCTTTATTCTAGAGTTACGCTGTGTGCCAGGGATGTGCTCTTACCACATTGGCAGGGTTTTTTTCTTTTATTTTCTCTCTCCTTCCTCCCTCCCTCCTTCCCTCCCTCCCTTCTTTCCTTCCTTCCTTCTCCCCTCTTTCTTTCCTTTTTTTTTTTTTTTTTTAAAGATGGGGTTTCACCATGTTGGTCAGGCTGGTCTTGAACT
>CAUYQU010037340.1:0-49461 GCA_963574635.1 Cheracebus regulus
ACACCAGTTAGAATGGCGATCATTAAAAAATCTGGAGACAACAGATGCTAGAGAGGATGTGGAGAAATAGGAACACTTTTACACTGTTGGTGGGAGTGTAAATTAGTTCAACCATTGTGGAAGACAGTGTGGCGATTCCTCAAGGACCAAGAAATAGAAATTCCATTTGACCCAGCAATCCCATTACTGGGTATATATCCAAAGGATTATAAATCGTTCTACTATAAGGACACATGCACACGATTGTTCATTGCAGCACTATTTACAATAGCAAAGACTTGGAACCAACCCAAATGCCCATTGATGATAGACTGGACAGGGAAAATGTGGCACATATACACCATGGAATATTATGCAGCCATCAAAAAGGATGAGTTTGTGTCCTTTATAGGGACATGGATGAACCTGGAAACCATCATTGTCAGCAAACTGACACAAGAACACAAAATCAAACACTGCATGTTCTCGCTCATAGGCAGGTGTTGAACAATGAGAACACATGGACACAGGGAGGGGAGCATCACACACTGGGGTCTGTTGGGGGGAAATAGGGGAGGGACAGCAGGGGGTGGGGAGTTGGGGAGAGATAGCATATGGAGAAACGCCAGATATAGGTGAAGGGGAGGAAGGCAGCAAATCACACTGCCACGTGTGTACCTATGCAACAATATTGCATGTTCTTCACATGTACCCCCAAAACCTAAAATGCAATAAAAAAGAAGAAAATAAATGCATCAGCACATTCTTAGCTTAAAAAAAGAAGAAAAGAAAAGAACTGAGCACACTGAATACTTTACAGAGAAAAGAATAAAGTATGATTTAAGCTTTCACATTAAGAAGTTAGAAAAAAGAGAAGGAGCAAATAAAACCCAAAGTAGGTAGTAGGAAGACAATAATAAAGATCAGAGCAAAAAATCAATAAAATAGAGAATAGAGAAAATCAATAAAACCAACAGCAAGTTCTTAGACATTTCAACAAAATTGGTATATCTCTAGCTGGACTAATTAAGAAAAGATTAAAATTAATTGAAACTAATTAAGAAAAAAGGAGAGATTATCAATATTAGAATGAAAGAAGAGATATCATTACAAATTCTACAGGTATGAAGATAAGGGCATATTATATACTTCTTCATGCCATAAAATTCTATAACTTAAATAAAATGGACTAATTTCTTAAAAGATACAAATTGTCAAAGCTCACTCTAGAGGAAACATCTTAGTAATCCCATACCTATTAAACATATTTAATTTTATATTTAAAACTTTCCAGCAAAGAAAACCTTCAGCCCAAATTGTATAAATAATACATTCTATCATAATTTTTAATTGTAAAAAAAGTTTCAGTCCACTAGAAACAATATTTTCAAAAACATGATCTAAACAGAAAAATGAGGCCTTTGAAATAAGATTATATAGAGATACATGTAAGATAAATATATACATACATACATAACATACATATAATGCATATATCTGATATATATTAAGAAACATATAAGAGCTAATATTCAACTCTGGCTTTTGAACTTTTTAACCAAAGGTACTTTTTTTTTTACTTTTTTTTCCCTCACCCCCTGCCAAAAGGTACTTTTTAAGTTAAGCCTTAACCATGGTTATGACTTAACCAAGGTTGCACAAGGCATCTCCAAAGAGCTGTAAAGCCAGCCTCACAAGATCCAGAACCACTCCAAGGACAGCTTAAAGAATGGAAGTTTCCTTCCTATATTTTTAGGACTCGGCTTTTCAGCTGACTGCCTATACACAAAGGCCCAAAAGCCCTATGTCCCCCCCAACAGATGGAGGAAGACAGGAAATCAAATGCTGTCCATGGGTGGGAAAAAGAACAATAATAAATGGGTACCCCCAAAACTTAAAAGTCACACAAATATGTTTCCCTGGCCAGGAATTGAACCCAGAAAGTGGCAATGAAAGCACAGAATGTTAACTTAGGTCACAGGCAGAGTGGCTTTTATTGCTAATATTGCAGGGATTGTAAAGCAGGCAGTTTGAGTGTAGGATTTTTAGTTTAAGTCAGATTTTTGTTCTTTAGTAAAGAGAATTTTTAAGGTTAGCATGGCACTATTATGTTTCTTTTTAAAAATTGATCTTTCTGTCAATGGTTTACAATAAGAAATCTCTACAATATATATGTTTTAGATTTAGGAGTCTAATTTAAAGGATCCATCTTCTGGTCACTGACGATGAGAATTTCCAATGGTATACTTATTCCAATAGCAGCTCAATCCAATGCCCCTTCAGAGAAGCAGCAGTCTCAAAGATCTGCCCCTGTGCCCCACTTAATTTCACATTAAGAAATTAGAAAAAAGAGAAGGAGCAAACAAAACCCAAAGTAAGTAATAGGAAGACAATCAGAAAAATCAGAGCAAAAAATCAATAAAATAGAGAACAGAGAAAATCAATAAAACCAACGGAAAGATCTTTGAAATTTCAACAAAATTGGTATATCTCTAGCCGGGCTAATTAATAAAAGATTAAAATTAATTGAGACTAATTAAGAAAAAAGGAGAAATAAAATTCCAGGGATTTTTATACTGGCTGCCTGACATGACCCAAAAATCAAGTCCCCTCCCCGACTGGGTGGCAGAGACGGAGAGAGTGCTCCCTCTTGGTCACAAGTGAAACTCTTGAGGAAATAAGACAAGATGAGAGGGAACTCCTTCTGGTAACTCTCTTTAAGACCCAGCAACACAGAAAGACAGACACAAAGGGAAAGATGATTTGGGGGCATAAAGGGATCAAACAATATGACCACAAAGTATCAAAAAGTACACCAGAGTCAATACCCCAAGATTAGTCACACACAAATACCTTTATCCCACTAATGAAAAGTTTTGCAGAGGAAACTGATTTTTACTATCCACCTGACCAGATTGCACACAGAGAGAGGTCAGAGCCTGGCTGGTAAGAAATTCTTCCTGTTCTGCCAGCTGCTCAGGTCCTGGATTCCCTTAACTGTGGCTTCCAGAAGAGCAGAGCTTTGATCATTTTGCTCACAGCATCAGACTTTCAGAACCAAGGGAAAAGTTCCCTTTTTCCTTCTGAAGTTTCTCTGAAAAATTAACTCACAAAAGGCAGGTTAATTAGAGAAAAGGTATACAAATTTATTTAATGTGTATACACATAAATCTTTAGAATGAAGACCCAAAGATGCAGGGGAAATTGTCCATTTTTGTGTTTAGGGACACAAAGTAGGGACAGCCGTGTAGAATAGAACTGGACTAAAAGGGTATTATCTACTGCTAATAGACTGAGTGGGAAAACCCAGCAAGGCGTATCTGTCTAGAGTCTTCTTGGCCTCTCTGGGTATGCATTTTTTGATTTGGGGTGTGGGACAGAATCCTCACTGGAATGGGGGTCTTATGATCTATAGTCAGACAAGGTCAGATTATTTCTTTATGGCCAATTTTTACACAGAAAGGCAGAGGGAAAGTTAGAGGAATATTTTCATGTTTTGTAGCTGGCTTTGGGAAAAGGCCTTCTGGTTTTCACGGCCTACCTTGGGAAAGAGAAATTCTGGTTTCTATGGCTAGCCTTGGACTGAGAAATATGAGGCCAGGACACAGTCAGAGAAAATCTTTTGCTTTTCAGGCTGTTTTGAGGGCTTCATCTGGGATATTGTTTTCTGAGTTCTAACACCAGCATTACTCTGAAACCAAAATTAAACAGAAGCATTATAAGAAAATTACAGATGCATGTTTCTTAAACCCAAAAATCCCAATAAAATTTTAGCAAGTAGAATCCATCCATAGAGAAAAACTAAAACATACCATGACTGTGTGAGGTTTATCCCACGAATGCAAGATTGTTTTAATATTTGAAAATCAATGTAATTCACCATATTAATAAGTAAAAGGGGGAGGTGATTAAGTCATGAAGGCAGAGCCTCATGGATGGAATTAGAAACCTCATAAAAGGACTTCAGAGAGTAGTTTGTTCTCTTCTGTCCTTCCATCATGTGAAGACACAGGGGTTTGCCTCTTGTTTCTTCCCCTCCAGAGGACATGGTATTCAAGTACTATCTTGGAAGCAGAGACAGCAGCCTTCACCAGACACCAAGCTTGCTGGCACCTTGATCTTGGACATCCAGCCTCCAGAAGTGTGAGAAATAAATTTCTATTTTTTAAAAATTACCCAGTCTCAGGTATTTTTTAATAGACACATTAATGGACTAAGGCAAGACTCAGCTGGGCACTGTGGCTCATGCCTGTAATCCCAGCACTTTGGGAAGCAAAGGTGGGCAGATCATGAGGTCAGGAGATTGAGATCATCCTGGCCAACATGATGAAACCCCATCTCTACTAAAAATACAAAAATTAGGCTGGGCGTGGTGGCTCATGCCTGTAATCCTAGCACTTTGGGAGGCCGAGGTGGGTGGATCACCTGAGACAGGAGTTCAAGACCAGCGTGACTATCATGGTGAAACCCCATCTTTAAAAAAAAAAATACAAAAATTAGCCAGGTGTGGTGGCTCACACCTGTAATCCCAGCTACTCGGGAGGCTGAGGCAGGAGAATCACTTGCACCCAGGAAGCAGAGGTTACAGTGAGTCGAGATCGTGCCACTGCACTCCAGCCTGGTGACAGAGCGAGACTCAATCTAAAAAAAAAAAAAAAAAAAAGACAAGACTCAACACCGTCAAGTTGTCAATTTGTGCCAAATGTATCTATAGATTTAATATGTTCTCAATAAAAGTCCCAAAAGTATTAATATGGAAAATGACAAGCTGAATACAAAACACAATGAAAGGCAATGGACCTAGAATAACAAAAATCCTTTTGAAAAAATTAATATTACCTGACATGAAGAGTCAGCACAAAGTTATGATAATAAAGACAGTTTATTACTGGTACAGGGATAGACATACAGACCAACAGAACTGAATAGAGAATCCAGATGTATATATCAAGTCAATGGGGAAAGGCATAGAATAAAAAGGTATTCATATAGGAAAAAGCAAATCTCAAATTTTACTTTATATCATACACAAAAAACTCTAAATGGATGGTAGTTCTAAATGTAAGAGCTAAAGCTATAATATTTCTAGAACAGGAGTTACACATTGTTTTCTTTAAAGAAGCAGATAGTAAATATTGTATGCTTTGCAGGCCAAAAGATCTCTATTGCAGCTACTCAACTCTGACACTGCAGCACCGAACGGTCATAGATAACACACAAACAGGGGCAGCTATGTTCCAACCAAACCTCATTTACAAAAATAGATGGTGTTCCAGCAAAACTTTGTTTACCAAACTAGGATCTGTAGTTTGCAGATCTTTGTTCTAATAGAAAGCAAAAAAATAAAATACTTTTGATCTTAGGTCAGACAAAGATTTCTTAGATTTAACACAGACAGCATAAACCATGAAAGAGGCCGGGCACAGTGGCTCACACCTGTAATCTTAGCACTTTGGGAGGCTGAGGCAGGCGGATCACAAGGTCAGGAGTTTGAGACCAGCCTGGCCAATATGGTGAAACCCCATGTCTACTAAAAATACAAAAATTAGCTGGGTGTGGTGGCATGTGCCTATATTCCCAGCTACTTGGGAGGCTGAGGCAGAAGAATTGCTTGAACCCGGGAGGCAGAGGTTGCAGTGAGCCGAGATTGCGCCACTGCACTCCAGACTGGGCAACAGCGTGAGACTGTCTCTAAAAAAAAAAAAACAAAACCATGAAAGAAAATATTGATAAATTAACCTTCATCAAATGGAAAACTTCTACTTTTCAAAAGAAAATGAAAAAATAAGTCATAGGCAGGGAGAAACTATTATATGTATATATATAATAAGTAACACATAAATGTATATATATGTAATTTCTGAGACCATGAGATTTGTGGAGGAAGAAAAAGGAGAGCTTTATTTCCTATAAAAGGTTATAACCTGCAGATTGAGAAACAAATCTCCCATCCCAAACCAAAAGCATATGCTTTAAAGATGAAGGGGAGAGGCTGGGATTTATGCCCGACGGGGTGAGCGATACATATATACTTTGCAGGTTATAGGAGAATCTATGAATATTTATGAGAGGAACTAAACACATGCAAGTGAGTAAATATATATTTTAAATACATTCCATGTTCAGTTTGGGGTGGAGATTTAATGTTAAAATGAAGTAAAATTTGGCTGCTTATGTCAAGAGGTAAAATACAGGACACAAAGGCATCTCATATACAGTCTCTGTGGACCGGCCAGAACCAGGCTGTGGCTGCTGGTCATTTACCAGGAAGGAATGCTTTGTAAGGCTGGTTGGTTGTCATGGCAAGACCATGAGAAGAGAGGGAAGGTCGGTTACGATGTCAGACAGTCTGTCAAGGTTGGTGGGGAAATCTTCCATACATTGTTTCTCAGGAACTGGTTTCTGTTTAATTATGGGAAAGAAAATCTTGTGGCAGTTGGCAGGACGGGAGTGTTCAGGGGTGACTGACCTCCTACCCGTCCAAAGATGTAGAATCTTGTTTTAACATTTTCTGGGTCTCTTTTTGACGTAGGGAGTCCATTTCAAGGGCTTGACCCAGTATATAAAGTCTTACAAGTCATTAATAAGTTTAACAATGCAATTAAAAAAAGATTAAGACAGATATTTGACAGAAGAGAATATATACATGTATGATATGTACATAAAAAGACACCCAGTATCAGGGACATTCAACTTGAAACTACAGTAAAATCCCATTACACACCCAAGTGGCTAAAATTTAAAATACTGGCAATGTCAAATGTAGGACAGGATGCAGAGTAATGAGAGTGTTCATACACTGCCAGAAGGAGTGCCAAATAGGACAGCCGCTTTGCAAAACAATTTGGCTGCTTCTTAGAAAGATAAACATACACTTACTATATGACTTATCAATTGCACTTCTAGATAATTACCCACGAGAAATGAAAACATATGTCCACTCAAAGACTTTTACATGAATGTTCATACCAACGTTCTTCATAATAGCCCTGTATCAGTTATCTGCAATCAAGAGACAGAAACCACACGGTAATTTTTATAAGTTTAACATGAACTTTTTTATGTTAAAAAAGTTTATGAAGTTTAACATAAAGAATTACTAAACCATGATAAGAGAGTAACTATATGATCCAAGAGCTGAAAGAGAATACTCAAAGAAAGATCAAACTTGGAAGAGGGGATTCTTCCCAAGCCTGGGATTTGGACCTTTGTTGGAGAAGGGGTGATCACATCCTGCTGGATGTGAAGGAATGTCGATTGGTTGCCTTGGCCGGAGCTGGTCCATAGTTCCTGGGCAGCTGTCAGCAACCGTCTGGGGCACAGGAAAGCTGATGCTGGTGGGCAGATGTGTGGAGGGATCAGGGCATCACTGTGGGCACAACGCTTAGAATATGCCGGTGTCCACATCAGGAAGGGCAAGCAGAGGTTGTCACTGGGCCTAGCCAGGGTTGTGAGGTTGCTGAGGGACTGAATACTCTGAGTCGACAGCTGGGACAAGCACCAGTGGATCACCCTGCACCCCCCACTCACCCACACACTGCTGAGACCTTATAGCAAGAGCAAGAAAGAGCACAACATAGCATACCAGCATCAGAAAGAGAAGCCCCCTTCCTCCTGCAATGTCCTCTGCTCACAAAGTTTAATTAACATCATGTTCACCATAAAAGAGAAGTGCTTATAGAGTCCAGGGTGTTATTGCACAGCAGATATAGGAGGGTGAACTTGAGCTGAGAGGTAATAAATTCGTCATTGCCACCATCCTCTTCCATGACTACTTATTTTCCATATGTGCTCTCTATATACATTTGAACTCCTGTAAAACAACAAAACAACTTCACACTTCTTAACAAAATACAGCCATCCTTCGAACAAGTGAAGTTCTCATCCTTACCCCAAATGAGAAGACTCATTCTCAAAACTCATGTATCCACTGCCAGTTATATTAATTACTGCTCAATTTCATTTAGGTTCCACTGAATATTCTACTACCTACAGACTAAAATGAAAAGTTAACTTCCAGCAACTTGAATATTTAAAAAATAGGAGGAGGAGGAGGAGAATGAAAAAATGGTTAGTATGTATAAATAAACACATGTATATAATAAGCAGAGAGAAAATATTCAAAGCTACCACATTTCCATTTTTATAATTGGTCATGAGGTTGTAGCTGATATCTATGGTTTCCTTCTTCAACTACCGATTCCCTATTTTCCTTTTCCTCAGCAAGAACTGCAGCTTCTCTGCCATCTTTACCTTGTGCAGTGACCCAGACCTTTATTCCCAAAGGGGCTGAGTCCTCAATTGTCCTGCCCTTTCTTTTAGTTGCTGTGCTTTTCCATGAACTTCATGACAGGGCATGGATTTATGGAGAGGAGCCCAGAAAAATCTCCTGGGTTCCAGACCCAGGTCTCCTTGTCTTTATTGTGCAGGAGTAACCCCATTTCCCCTTCATAACAACCACCTTGTAAAGTGATTAGAATCACTCTTGTGAGTAGGTTCGCCCTTTGTGTCTATTGATTCAGTGGTGTAAAGAGCTCAAAATGGCATAGCGGCGGCCTCATATTCCAATTTAATGTAATCATTATGTGGCCCCTAATAGAAACGTTCCCTTCTTATGGACTAAGAGCTCCAACACAGCAAAGTCTAAAATTAGACAGTAAGCAATCTGTGAATGATTGTTTTATTTGGCCTGATAGTGAAAGGAGCCACTCCCATTTCCACCGCTTGATACCCAGATCCATGTGTTCTGGCCATGTAGGTGACAGGACCATATAACAGGGTCTGATTTGCTGCATCCTGCAAAACAGTACCCCTTCCTTTTAGGGAGCTGTTTCCAAACTGGCATCATAGTGAGTCTTCAACAAGCCATCCCACATTTCAATTAGAAGAACGACTTCTCGGTGATGGAGTATGTGGCAAGACCAGTTAATTCCATGGGTATGCACTCACTGCCACATTTTCTTTGCTATGAAATTAGTTCACTGATCAGACCCAATGTTGTAAGGGAGGTCTTGATGGGGAAAAAAGTATTCTGTGAGTTTATGGATGGTGGTGCTGACATTATGAGTGAGGAAAGAAAATCTATTCCAGAATATGTGTCTATTTCAGTGAGGCCAAACTCTGCCCCTTCATATTAGAGAGGCTCAGTGTAATTAACCTACCACCAGGTCGCTATGGAGCCTTATCAGGGCTCAATGTTGTGCCTTCTGTTGGCAGATTAAGCACTCAACAGTAGTAGTATCAGCCAGGTCAGCCTTGGTAGGGAAAGTCTGTGTTGTTGAGCCTATGCGTAGTCTCTATTTGGCCACCATGGCAGTTTCTTTACAGGCCATTGGACAAGCACTGAGGTGGTTTGAGAAAGAGGCTGACATCTACAGAACAAGTCATTTTTTTTTCACTTGGTTAGAAGCCTCCTCTGCAGTGAATGTCCCTTTGGTGGTCATTCACATGGCACACAAATATAGCTTCACATTCTGTGCCTGATCAAAGAGGTCTGTCCACATACCTTTTCCTTCCATTTCTTTGTTGCCAATCCTCCAATCCTGTTCCTTGCAAGTACCTGACCACTCAAGAAAACCATTACTTACTATGAATCACTTTAGATCTGTACTTCCGGCTATCTCTTTTTCCTTCTCATAATCAAAATCACTGCTCAAAGTTCTGCCTACTGGGACAATTTCCCTTCACAGTGTCATTAGTCTGTTCTTGCATCGCTATAAAGGACTACTTGAGGCTGGGTAATTTACAAATTAAAGAAGTTTAATCAGCTCACAGGTCTGCAGGCTGTTCGGGAAGCATAGTGCTGGTATGCTTTACTGGTAAGGGCTTCAAAAAGCTTGTAGTCATGGTGGAAGGTGATGAGAAGCCAGCATGTCATATGGTGACAGTGGAAGCAAGAGGGAGAAGGGGGAGGTCTCAGACTCTTAAACAACCAGATTTAGTGTGAATTAACTGAGCAAGAACTCGCTTATCACCAAGGAGATGGTGCTATACCATTCACGAGGAATCTGCCCTGATAATCTAATTACCACCCACCTCCAACACTGGGATTCACATTTTGACATGAGATTTGGAGGGGACAAACATTCCAAGCATATCAGCTGTCCTTCGTGATCATTCTTTAGTGGGGTACAAAAATTAATCTGTGGGTCTAATTCTTCTTTCTTGGCTAACTGGTTTGAAGAGACATCATGGGAGCCCAAAGGCATGTATTAAGGGAGAGAAGACAGCACAATAGAAGAAAATGCATTTGGAGTCCCGAGCAGTTGAGATTGAGGAGTCTGAGCCACCTGCTTATGCTACTTACTTGTACTTTCCAGAACCACTTGAGTTTGGTTTCTTAATGCCATTTCCATTCAATAATAGAATGCTGCTCTGTACACTAAGTCTTACAGCTAGGTAGATCAGACAACATCAAATTCATGATGGAAAGCTCAGGTGACATGTTTAGCTTATGTTCCATGGTTAAGCATTCAGTCTCTACAGAGGCCAAATAGCAAGTCAGAAACACTTTCTCAAAGACAGAATAATGGATTTACTCCAGAATCCTAGAGGTCTTCACTGTCTGCAGTACTGTTCTACTGGTGCTTGCCAGAGGCTCCACAAAGCAATTCTGTTTAGCATTGATATTTCAGCTATCGAAGGCTCTGCTGAATCACAGACCAAATGGAAGAGCAGCTTGCCCTGCAGCCCGAACTTGCGGCAGAGCCTCCTCTTGTTCTGGGCCTTGAAACTGAAAGCCTTTCATGTGATTGTGTAGACAGGTCAACATAGCATACTTAAATGTGATATTTATCACCTCCCCAAATTCCCAAAGACCTAACAAATGCAGTGCCTATATTAGTCAAAGTTCTCCAGAGAAATAGAACTAATAAGATAGATATGATAGATATATAGATAGACAGACAGATTTACCATAAGGAATTGACTCACACAATTATAGAAGCTGAGAGGTCACATGATTTTCCCCCTGCAAGCTGGAGACCCAGGAGAGCTGGTGATAGAGTTCTAGTTGAAGTCTGAAGGCCTGAGAACCAGAAGAGTTGATGATGTATGTTCCAGTTCAAGTCTATCTGAAGGCAGGACACCAATGTTCCAACTCAAAGACAGGCAGAGAGAAAGAATTATTTTCTTACCCAGGTTTTTGTTCTATTCAGGCCTTCAGTGGATGGGATGTGGCCCACCTACATTGGGAGAGCTATCTGCTTTACTGACACTAACAATTCAAAATGAATATCATCAAGAAACACTGTCACAGACACAGTCAGAATATTGTTTAAGCAAATATCTGGGTGCCCCAGTCAAGCTGACATAAAACTATCATGGTGCCTCATCTTTGTGTGTGTGTGCTAGCTGGTTCAAGGTACAGCAATTTGTCTCATACCAGAAGGAGGATATCCCAACATGCTTCAGAATATTGAACCCCCAGAAATTTATCTGAGGTGACAAGCCCCTCTCACCACCTGAATTTTTGTGGAGTGTATCTACCACCCTCTGTTTTACATACATCTTATTAAGGCATCTGAAGTATGTGCTACTTCTTACTCATCAGGTCCATCAGCATAATGTCATCAGTAGAGTGAGCCAGTGTGGTATTTCATGGAATGTCAAGACAATCAAGATCACTTAGACTATATTATGGCAGAAAGCAGCAGAACTAATGTAGCCTGTAGCAATGCCGTAAAGGCATACTACTGGCCCTGTTGGGTAACAGCAAACCACTTCTGTTGGTCCTAGCAAACTGGTATGGAGGAAAAGACATTAGCTGTGTCAATAGCTGCATACTAACTGTCAGAGGCTGTTGTGTTGACTTGCCCCAGTAAAGATATTACATCTGAGACAGCAACTGAAATTGGAATCCCCATCAATTGCATTTACAACAATCTGTGACCACTCTTCAAGATTCATCTGGCTTCTGCACAGGCTAAACTGGTAAGTTAAATTGGAGGTATTATAGCTATCACCACCTCTGCTCATTTCAAGGTTTTGGTGGTGGCATTTACTTCTGCAGCTCCCCTAGGAATGCAGCACAGCTTCTGGTTTACTATCCTAGCAGGGAAGTTCCAAGTGCAACCACTTAGCCTTTCCTACCATAGTGGTCTTCACTGCATGCATCGGAGAACCAGTGTGGGAATGTGCCAGTTGCCATGTGTATATGTTCCATGTACGTCTGTTCCATAGTGTGTACCTATTCCCATAGATCATGCTGAGATCTGACCTGACTTATAGATCTTTCTACATTTAGGAACTGGGAAATAACTTCAGGGTGAGTCTATGGACTAATTTGACCCACTGTTAGTGAGACATAGGACTCCATCTATCATCTTACCATCACAAACCTCTGCTTTGACTTGCTGACCGTAGTGGCATTTTGAATCCCTAGGAATTAGCACCAATTCAGAGCCAGCTTCCAGCTTTCCCTCAAAGGTCTGGGCATTTCTTGTCTTCCAATGCACAGTAACTTGAGTAAATGGCCCACAGTCTCTTTAGGGAAGGCTTGGAGGTAAATGTAGGGTATGAACCTGAAGTAACAGTGTAGGGCTGTCTTTTCTCAAGGGAATCAAGTCTCTGCTTCAATCAAGGGCCTCACGGTCTGTGAACTGACTTATGAAACTACGTTTGGAAATGAGTTTGGAAAGTAGGTAAAAGGCCATGACTCTCCACGGTGGCCCCTCAAGTCAGGTTTTTGGCTAAAGATCTAGAGTTTTTCCTTTAGATCCAGGCTACACTCCAGTAGGCGACCCATCTATTTTATTCCTAGGCACTCGAAAATCAATGAGAAACCACCAGTGGGTTCTGCAGGCCAAAGCATTCTGATTATTAGTACATTTCTGCTGCCTTTTAAAATAAATATACTCATCTTGTTTTTGATGGCTAAGTGCTCATTAGCCATGTTCTCCTCTACTCCAGAATCAGGGAGCCTATCTCAATAAGAATTTGCTACAGTCATGCCTGGCCTACCGCACAGTGTACTTTTCCCAACCCAGGTACTCCTCACTCTGACGTATTTCCCAATGTCTTAGTGAGGGAAGTGTCTTCTGGGCCGTCTTGTGGAACACACCTGGGGAACAGGTTTGCAGGTCACACATGATAAGACCAGTCCAACATTTTTATCTCTCTAAGCCTTTGGATTCCCTCCTTCACATCATGACAGGGAAGGATTAGCATCTCAACCTGACCTAATGTAAGCCAGTGTTAAGCCCATATTTCAGTCACTCAACCAGGTAAGCTATGAGAGCCACCTCCAGCTAAGACCATAAATTCAAACTCTCTAGTAAGTGCACCCTTGTCAATGAATTCAGTTTATCTGGTGTTATATGCTGTTTTCCTTGACCTAACACCCTTAGAAACCATTTCCACACACATTCCCCAGGTTTCTACTGATGTATATCAGTGAAATCTTGAAAGTCTTTCAGTGTTTGAGCTCTGTCCTCCTGGGTCATGGTGTTTACCTATTCTCATAGATCATGCTGAGATCTGACCTGATTTATAGATCTAGCAGCAGCAGGGAATGGCTGTGGTGAGACCTGAGAAAAATGAGTATCCCTTTTTGAGGTGAACTTCCCAGGTGAAGTTACCACCTTTAAGTAGAAGCAGCTGTCTCCTTGGACAACAGAGGGCAAACCATTTAGAGGGAGGTTCAAAATGATTTGTGGGTTCAATATTGTCAGTTTCTTCTGGGTCCAACCAGGTTTCTCTCATCTGCCTTTCAAGATCCCATTCTTTCCTGATCAATACCCTAACTTTCACATGAGAAGCATGACAAGATTGTGAGTTTAACTGTTACTGTAATTCAGAAACTTGTATAGCTAAATTTTGTGTTTGGTTTTTAGCAGTGTTGTGGCTATAAGAAATAAGAGACTTTTGGGGGCTGCCATGGAGCTCTCTGGTTGTCAGAGATTACTTGAATTGAAGGTTAACAGGCCTGAGCTTGTCATTTTCTCTCTGCAAGAGCTCAGTGTAGCCAAAAGAATTCACCCTACACCACAGCCCTTACAGTTATCATTACTGTCATAATGGTCAGACACAGCAGCCATTTGGCTCACAGTCAACCACAGGGATGCCACTGGGTTACCAGCCTCCCATTTCCCGCCAGCAAGGAGTTCAGCACTGCATATGAGCTCGAGGGCAGGACCCATCCCATCCTCAGACTCCATGTTCACAGGTCTGTTTCCTGAGACCAATACCCAGAACCAATTCTATGTCAGTTTGGACCAAGAAAACTAACAGGCAAACCAGCAGTTGGCCGTGACTCGGGAAAGGAGTCACTGTACAGTAAGCTGGGGAGGTAGCGTATAAAGAATTATTAAACTGTGATTTGGCGAGTGCTGTAAAGATGCAAAGAAAGCTCTAACCAGTAGCTTAGGGTGGGATAGACACTGTGGTACAGGAAAAAAAATGTGATATATGATCTTACATATGATATGCACAAGAAAGAGCAAATTTGGAAGGGGACCTCTTTCCCCAAGAATGGGATTTGGACATGGTTGTTGGAGGTGTGGTTGCAGCTTATTTACTTGATGGCACAGGATTTTGCTGGGTTGCATGGCCAGCGCTGGTTGACTGTCCCTGGGCAGCACAAAATAGCCCTCTGAGCTTGCTGGCTCACTGACAGGACAGCATACAGCCTTGGCTGCACGGTGTCCATGTTGGGAGGCCTGTGGCAAAGTGGACTCTTGGCCTTACCCAAGGCAGTGAGGTTGCTGAGGGACAACACACTCTGGGTGCATGGCTGGGGTGCAGTGCCACTGGGTGTAACCAGAGGGTGTGCAAAAGCAAGAAAAGGCAGGATACAGCACAGCAGTACCAAGAAGATCCCCTTCCTCTTGCAATGTTTCTCTAGCGCCCTCTGCTGACATGCTTAACATTTTGCTCACTGTAAAAGGAAAATCCAGGCCATTAACACGGAAAAGGTACTCTTAGGACAAATCCATATCTAAGAGACAATTAATTGATAAGTGGCACATGCCCCAAAGTAGAAACCACACAAATGTCCGTCAGCAGGGGGCACATCTTTACAATGGTATACTACTCAGCAATAAAGAGGAATGAACTACTCTATGCGTAACAACACAGATGCATCTCGAAAACATTTTGCTGAGCATAAGAAGCCAGGCCCCAAATAGTACATCCTACGTGATTCTATTTATATAAAAACTTTAGCAGGCAAACCAGCAGTTGGCTGTTACTCAGGTGAGGCATACTGCAAAAGAGTATGAGAGACTTTCTGGAGTCATGGAAGTGTTCTGTATTTGATTTTACAATGGTGGCTACTTGAATACATTCATTTTTCAAATCTTATAGAGCTCTACACTAAATGAGTGCATATTACTTATATGTTATGCTTTAATAAAATTAACATTTGAGTGTTAATGGAAAACTATAGCCTTTCAATAAAAGCAGGACCATTGAGAATTCAGACCCTTCAGAGTTGCAGGTTTGGGTCACCACTGGGTTTAGTAGGATCTCAATCAGCTGAAGTATACTAGTCAATAGCAAAGAGAATGTGGGAAGGGATAGTGAAGGAAGAAAATCACAAATATTGACTATGGCTCCAAGACTAGTTGCATAAATGAAAACTATAAAATATGGCATCATTTTATGGTGTGAGTGAAGCAAGCATTTTCCTTCCTTCTTTCTTATTATTTAAGTAGTTTTGGTAGTAATTTTCATTACTTTTTGGGTCATAGAATGTTCAGGTAAGATTTTAAGTGAATCAGAAAAGGAATTAATATCCAGACATCATTATGATGACTAATGTGATTCTGTGTTTCCTCTTTGAGGGATGAGAATAAGAGCAATTCCTCCATCAAGTATGGTTGCATTGTATTGGAAGAAGCATGATGTTTTGTTATTTTTGTTGTATACAACTTTGCATATAGGTAGTGAGGTGTGTAGCAATGCTGAGTTGCTAAAAGGGTAGACTACATGAGCTATTTTTGTTGTAACCTAGCTCCATATTCACCTTTTTTTCCTTGTCCTCTACTATTAGAACGGGGATTCCAAAATCTACATATCCTAGATTGACAGCTGGAGTCATCAGTTTCTAACAATAAAAGCATCAGCAGGAGATCAGAACTGAGGAAGACACACGTCCTGCTTGTGGCTCAAATACCCAGTCGTTGCTTAGTAGCTGTGGGAGGGGCCTGCTGAACTCCCATGGGATGTCCCAGCACCTGCAGCATAGGAGTGGGGAGCAGCTTCGGGATTCCTGGATATCACGCCTTCCTTTTGGCTCTTCCAGCACTTTCAACTCATTTGTAACCAATTCCTCATATAAATGCCTCTCTGTTTAAATACCTAGTGTGGTTTCTGTAATAATAACATACAGTATCAAAAATTGTGGTTTGGTAAAGATGGCAGATGGAAAACATATGTTCAACTTCCTTATCTCCCAGAACCTGACTAAAATGAAGGTGTAGATATGCACAAAACTTATCAACACAAATAGCAAAAGGAACAAGAAGGGAAAATATCGACAGGTGAGAGTTCAATCCATTTACTGCAAATTAAATGTGGATAGAAATCTGTTGATGTTTGAAATGAGAGAGAGCCACAGTCCAGACACAGTGGTTATGAGTAGGCGGTTGTCAGCTCAGGCTGACATAATACAATACCATAAACTGGGTAGCTCCAACAACAGAAGTTAATTCCTCGCAGTTCAGGAGGCTGGAAGTCTAAGGTCAAGGTGCCAGCCCATTTGCCTTCCGCACGGGGGACTCTCTTCCTGTTTATAGAAAGCTGCCTTCTTGCTGTGTCCTCACAAGGTAGAGAGAGAGTAATTTTTCTGGTGTTTCCTCTTATAAGGACACTAATCATATTGGATCAGGGTCCCACCCTTAGGATCACACTTACTTCCTTACTCCAAATACAGTCACATTTGGAGTTGGGGCTTCAACATATGAATGTGAAGTTGGGGTAGACACTATTCAGTCCGTAGCACTGGATCAAATAAAATATACCCCATAATTCCTACTTCTTGAAGCTCTTAGATTCTTTCTAATGTAGATTATAGCAGGTAAGTCTTGGCATCTCAATTTTACTGACTGTAGTTCATTGTTGGACCTAGGTTTTAGCTGGCCAGGCAAATAAATGTTAGAGCCACCACCCACCCCCCGCCCACCCACCCACATTGCTGGAGCTAAGGATTTACTCCCGAATCTCAGGTACTGGCATGACACTGGTAAACTTTTCCCAATTCAGCATTATATCCATCCTCATTGAACTACCATCTTTAGAATCTTTTCCCACATTTATCATTCTGTTGTTGCTGAATGTTAATTGGCCAAACTGTTTTGTTCTTTTTGTGGTTAAACTATACCTATCTGGGTCAGATTGAGAACTTATCCACAGTGGGATCTGACTCTAGTTATGAATCCAGAAGCAAAGAGGGCAGTAGGGTGTGTGTTGAGGATAAGAAGCATCATCCTCAGGTGGGGTTATTAAAGGAAGGATAATCTCCTCTAGTCAGATCAGGTCAAGTAAGTATAAAGTACTTAGCAAAATGTCAGACAAACAGTAAACATTATATAAGTCTTTATACTCTGTTTACAGTTGCTACTATCAGCTGAGTCAGCCCTGGTGAGCAAGGACTTGGAAATTTCCCAGTCTGTCCTCCCACCCAGCCTAGGCATGGGCACAGAGGAAGAAGGAGCGGTGAGGTCCTCAAGGCCAAGGAAGAAGCCCTGAGGAGGAGTCAGATGCAGGAACAAAGTCCAAGCCTGCTATGTCAGAATCACCTTGGGAGATTAAAGCAGATTCAAACTTCTACCTCAGCCCTCTAAATCAGAATCAACAGGTGAGGTCACAATATTGGTGTTTTTAGAAACTCCCCACACAAGTCTGTTAGAGTAGGTACCTAGATGGAGGAAGAAGTCCCTTAGTCTCAGGTCTGGATGCAGGTCACTGGTCCTCACAGAGAGCATTTGGTGTGGCTGTGGGACCAGAAGCCAGCATGACAGGGCAGTGTGCTGAGATGTAAGAGGTAGAAGGTGGAGGCACTGACTATGTTTGCTAAGTGATTCAGCAGACAGGCAGAACAGGGCGGCACTTGGGGTTACAGGAAAGAAGGGTCAGAGAACAATGCTTTTGGAATGGTAGCATCCTCATCATTTTTGTAGTGTAAGGGAAAGAATCAAGAGGAAGAGATTAAAAATATATGAGAGGGGTAAAAGGTTTGAAAGTGAGGTCCTAGAGGAGGAATGAGATTTGGAGCAGGTAGAGGCTTGTTTTTGGAAAGAAAGACTGGCACCTCTTTCTCTAGTAGTGAGTTAAAAAGAGGTGCAAGTAAACTGGAAAGGAAGCTGAGGCAAACCCAAGCATGGTGGCTTACTTTGCTCAGTCAAGTGCAAAGCATGGTGCCTTTCAGAGAGTAGAGAAGATGGAGGTAAGGTAGTTTATGTTTTGGCTTTATTATGTACTGCAAAGGATGCCAGATTTCACCCTCCTCCCTTAACCTTCAACTTAGTTTTTGCTTATGTTAAATCTTTTGGCTTTATTATGTACTGCAAAGGATACCAGATTTCACCCTCCTCCCTTAACCTTGAGCTTAGTTTTTGCTTATGTTAAATGAGTATAATAATCCCCACCTCACAGGGTGGCTGTAAGAATTTAACAATATCAAATCTTTAAAGAACCAGCTTCTAACCACCACAGAAGTGCTACTGCAACTGTCTACTCCATTAAGAGTTTTTTAGGATGACAGGAATGTATTCTTTTAAGATCTTATTCAAAAATTGACAAAAAAGACTTCTGTTTCTGGACAAGATAGACTCACTTCTTCCTATTTCTCCACCAAGTAAAACTAAAATCCCTGGAGATATGTATAAATAACAAAAGAATAATCTTAAAGGTAGAGAAAAAGGGAGACTGTCTAGGGGCCTTGAAATCTGAGGAACAACATAGGGATGGGTTCCCTGAGTTTTCTCTTTGCCTCCTATATCCCAGACTTGGAGCTGAACAGGCTGGCAGCCCACAAACACTAGTGGGCACAGACAAAAAGAGGTCCCCAAAAAGTCTCTTCTCTCTAGCCAAAGGAACAGGAAACGGGCAGCCTAGCAAGACAGAAAATATTTAGACTCTAACTTTTAAAGAAGAAACAAGTAGAAATTTTAGAACTAAAATACAAATTTAAAATATCAATCAAACCCCACAGAAATCACTGCAGCTCCACCCTCACTGGCCAAGAGCTGGTGTGGAGCCTAGACTTCCAACTTGACCTATGTGGCTATAACAAGGTGACCCCTCCCACCCACCGGGATGGTGTCAGAGAAGGTGAAGCAGGGAGCATGAACTCCCATACCTGTTCTGAAGTAATGAGGAACTGCCTCCCTGGGGTGTCAACAGAGGCTGAGGGGGAAGCTAGACTTCCATCCTCACCTGGCAGTCCCAAGAGAGCATCCTCCTTCTCCCACTAGTGCGATGCCAGAGGAGGCCTGCTGAAACAAAGGATTTTGATAAGAACCTGGGTCTCATAATATAATACTCGATATGTTCAGAACATACTAGAAAATCACTAGTCAAATCACAAACCGGGAAAATCTCAACTTGAATAAGAAAAGACCATTAACAGAAACCAAGACTGAGAGGACATGAATGTTGAAATTATCTGGTGAGGATTTTAAAGCAGCTATCATAAAAATGCTTCAGTGAGCAAACATGGACACACTTAAACCAAAATAAAGAAAGTCTCAGCAAAGTAATACAAGATGTAAAGAAGAATCAAGTGAAATTTTTAGAATTAAAAGATCCAATGAAAAACTCAATGGATGAGCTCAATGGAAAATGGGAAGAAGAGAAAAGAATCAGTGAAGTTGAAGTTAGGATAATAGAAATTACTCAATCTAAGAACTGACCCAATCTCTGAGAAATGGAGAAAAAACAGACTGCAAAAAAATGACAGCTTCAGAGTCCTATGTAACTACAACCAAAAAAATCTAATATTTTGCCATTGGAGACCCAGAAAGGGAATAGAGACAAGGTGGGGCTTAAAAAAGTATTCAGCAAAGTAATGGCCGAAAACTTCCCAAATTCAGCAAAAGAAATTAAAACAGATTCAAGAAGGTGACTAACTCTGAACAGTATAAACCTAGTGGAATCTATGCCAAGACATATCATAGTCAAACTCCTAAGACAAAGAAAAAAATCTCAAAAAGAGTGACTCCCTCACTCTTTGGTTTCTCCAAACACCACCTTATTCATAGGGGAAAAAATTAAAAAGGCAGCAGATTGCCTCTTGAAAATCCTGATGGTCAGAAGGGAGAGTACAGTATTGTTTCAAGGAACTGCAAGAAACTGTAAACCCAGAATTCTACATCCAGTGAAAATACCCTTTAGAAACGAAGAGGAAACAAAGACATCCTTATACGAAGGAAAACTAAGAGAATTTGTCAATAGTAAATCTACCACAAAAGATCCTCTTGAGACAGAAAGGAAATGATAAAAGAAGAATTTTGGAACACCAGGGAGGTAGAGTAAAATATTGAAAGAGTAAAAGTACGGGTAATGGAATACACTTTCCTTCTTCTCTGCGTTTTTTTTTTTTTTTTCCTGAGACCTCTGTTGCTCAGGCTGCAGTGCAGTTGCATCATCTCGGCTCACTGCAACCTCCACCTCCTGGGTTCAAGTGATTCTCCTGCCTCAGCCTCCCAAGTAGCTGGGACTACGGTGTGTGCCACCATGCCCGGCTAATTTTTGTATTTTTAGTAGAGGCGGTTTTCACCATGTTGCCCAGGCTGGTCTCGTATTCCTGACCTCAAGCGATCCACTCGTCTTGGCTTCCCGAAATGCTGGTATTACAGGTGTGAGCCACTGCACCTGGCCTCCTTCTTCTCTTGAGTTTTCTAAATAATATCTGGCAGTTGAAGCCAATCAATGTTACCTCAAGTCTACTAGATAACAATGAGCATCAGTGTCAGGCATGCCCTGTAACTGAGGTTTCAAGCTAAATGAAATAGCTTATATGTGTAAAATGTTTAGAACAGGCCAGGCTCAGTGGCTCACACCTGTAATTCCAGCACTTTGGGAGGCCAACGCAGGCGGATCACTTGAGGTCAGGAGTTCGAGACTAGCCCTGGCCAACATGGTGAAACCCTGTCTCTACTAAAATTACAAAAATTAGCTGGTCATGGTGGCTGGCACCTCTAATCCCAGCTACTTGGAAGGCTGAGGCAGGAGAATCGCTTGAGGCCTGGAGACGGAGGTTGCAGTGAGCTGAGATCGTGCCACTACACTCTAGCCTGGGTGTTAGAGCAAGACTCAGTCTCAAAAAAATAAATACTTAAAACAGCACCTGACACATAAAGCAGTAAATAATAAGTTATCTAAATGCAATAAATGTAAAAAGACAAAAAAAGTCAAGAGAGGGCCACCCACTAGCAAATAAGGCACTGAATCCTTCTTTCTTCTCCCCTAAATGTGGGCACAAAGCAAGTGTAGGCAGAAATTCATCTAGCTTTTCTATTTGAGTCGAATACTGAACTATCTGTTCTTAGTGTACCAGGATTGGGGTGACCATAGAAACTCTTTTAGTGTGCTTAGGCTGCCTTAACAAAATACCATGCATTACTTAGGTGGCTTAAACAACAGAAATTTATTGTTTTCACAGCTCTGGAGTCTGGAAGTTGAAGATCAAGACACAGCTGGTTGGTTCCTGGTGAGGGCTCTCTTCTTGGCTTGCAGTGGACACCTTCTCACCATGTGGTGACATGGCCTTTCCTTGGTGCATGAGAGAGGGAGTGAGCAATCTCTCTCTTCTGCTTCCTCTTCTTATAAAGCGTCAATCCTGTCATATTGGAACTCCACCCTTATGATGTCATTTAATTACCTCCTAAAAGCCCCAACTCCAATACAGTCCCATAGTGGGTTAGGTCTTCAACATATGGATTGGGTAGGGAGAGGGCACAATTTAGACCATAGGGTAAATGTTTGGGGGCAGATGTGAGTTCTTCCCAGTCTTTATCCCCCACGGGCTTTCATGTTGCCAACTCCATTAGAATGCTAAAATCTGTTCTCAGAGAAAAGTCCTTCCCTTCATTTTCCATCCTGAATATACACTTTTCCCCAGGCCCTGAGCCACAGAGCCTGGAACATAAGGAAAATGTTCTGTTCTTACTGCTCTTATCTAACTTCTTTCATCTGACTGTTTCAAAATGTCCTCACAGCTCTAATTAGGTAATGAATTAATCAACAAAGTTGCTGGTTAATTGGCTTTCATTTTTGGAAGTACTTCCAGAAATGTCAGGAGAAATGACATTTTTCAGAGTTTAAAAATGCATTGCTCCGCCTGAAATGAAAAGGTTTCCTGCTAGATTAGATCAGGGTGAATGGCAGGGAGGTGGAAGGGGCAGGATGACTTCTCTCTTTCAGTGGCAGCATGCTGCAGGCCGGAGCACACACCCTCTGCTCTCTCCTCTGATTCTGTTTCGGTGGGCTAGAAGAGAAAGACTGCATTTGAAGTCAGAAGACCAAGGCTACAATCTCTGACCATAACCCAGCTCTGTCACTAACCAGCCACCTGACCTTAGATGTCAATTCCTTGAGCCTTGCCTTTAAAGTGGATATTAATCTACCCCATCTAGCCTTTGGAAAAGAATTAAATGATTATGTATGTAATCTACAACACGGATAAAAATGGACACAATCTAGCCTTTTACAAGAATTAAATGATTATATATACAAAAGAACTTTGTAAACTGCAAAATACAATTACACAGTCCTTTTCACAGTATGGGCACCCAACTCAGGCTGGGGTAGAGAAGCTGGGGCAAGGCTTCAAGGAAGAACTGATAACTGAGTTCAAGCATGAAGGATGAGGAAAGGAAAGCAGGGACATTCTGGGCCAAGAGAGCAGCATGGCAACAGTGAGAGAGGGCCTGGCACATCTGACAAAGTGCCTGATGTTTGCATAGCCAGGCTTAAAAATTAAGGGGAATGGGGTAGGAGGGAGGATGCTAGAGAGAGAGGGTGAAACACTTTGCACGCCATCCTAGGGAGTGTGGACTTTTCACAGGTGTGGGAAACAGTGAAAGCATTCAGAGAGGAAATGCCATCAGATTTGTAGTTAGAAAGCTCACTTGGTGGAGAGCAGTACAGCAGATGGATTGGAAGCAGTCTAGACTAGACAGAGAGGTCATGCAGGAAGCAGGTGCAGTAACCTTGTTGAGGATCTAGGGCAACTGTAACAGAAGTGGAGAAGAAGAGTTAATTATTTCATTAATCCAGGTGGTTCTGAGGAGGTGGAATCCATAAGACACATGGCTGTTAAGCATGGAGGCAAAGGAAAAGCTCAAAATTGACTCCCCAGTTTCTGGTTTGGGTTAACAGATAAATAGTGGTGGTTACATTCATTTGGCTAGAAGGAGAAGTTAGGAGGAAAAAGACTAAATCAAGTTTTAGAATGTTAAGTCTGTGGGATAAGAAGTAGACATGTCTAAAGACTGTTAAATATAGGGTTGTGGAGCACAGGAGAGAGATCTGAAATGGATAAATAGAAGAGAATATGTTTTAGAATCACATTATTCACTTATAGCTAATATGAAAGATACTCTATATCTTTTTCAAACTCTGCACCCACTTTCACAGATTTTTTAAAAGAAATTAAACTGGAATTCCAATATCTAATATATATTTTAAAAGTTCTTTGGATGGTTTAAATATTCATCTTGCATGGACCATGGTTCTAAAGCCCTCTGATTCATAATAATCTGAAAATACTGCTTCCTCGATATGCTTTTCCAGGATAGAGAAGCCTCAGTAACATGGTCAGTGTCATATAACTTTTGGTCATATGCCCTCCATATCCAATGTAAATTTCTTTTATCTACTTAAGCCCATTGTTTTAGGTTCTGGTCTTCATTGGAAACAGATTCATTGCTTGTTGTCAGCTTATGCAATAATAGTTTACAATTTTAAACCTGTGATTTGACTATTACAAACATATGGATGAAAATTTTAAATGCAGTTGTCCAGAAGTTTCCAAATTTCAACTGATAACATTGACATTATTTATGCTCATGCCCCTAGGATAGGGACTAAAAAAATAATTAAAATTGCCCTGAAGGCCCTTCGTGGTCTGAGCCTGGCCTACCTGTTCAACCTCATTGCACAGCCTTCACCCTCTTGCTCACTCTACTGCCACAGTGGGCTTCTTTTTATTTCTGGGTGGCACTGGCCCTTATTTTCATTGTTTTTTTTTTTTTTAAATAATGACTACAAATAAGCTGATATACAAATTAAGATCAAGAGCAGAAATGAGATCACTTCCTTCCTCTTAGCTGTTAGTTTCTTCATCTATAAAATAAGAAAGTTGAACTAGATTGGGGTTAAACTCTAAGGTTGGATCCCTGAATTCCTGGGGTGGGGAGCTCAGCAATATGAATGGGAGCTAGTAAGCTTACTAAAACCTAACTTTTGCCCATGAGAAGGCTAGAAAAGGGATAAACATTTACTAACTACCCTCTTAACAGCTCATTTTTCCTCACAGTTCCTTAAAAGTAGGTGTTGTTATATCTATTTTACGATTTCCATTTTCAGATGGGGAAAATGGTCCTACAAAAAGGCAAGATAGCTTTATTAAGGCAGAGCTAGAGTTTACAAGGGCAAATGAAATACAAAAACAAATTTCTTTGCTTTTATAGGAAATTATATCTATGTATATAATGTAACCAAGATAATCCAGTTAGAGAAAAGAAAAAAGGAAAAGGAAGTGTATCAGGCATGGCCTGGTGGCTCATGTCGGTAATCCCAGCACTTTGGCAGACAGAGGTGGGAGGATTGCTTGAGCTCAGGAATTCAAGACCCACTGGGCAATACAGCAAGACCCCATCTCTACAAAAGATATTTTTAAAGTAGCAAGGCGTGGTGACATGCGCTGTAGTCCCAGTCTCACTTCGGGAGGCTGAAGTGAGAGGATCGCCTGAGCCTGGAAAGTTGAGGCTGCAGTGAGCCATGATCATGCCACTGCACTCCAGTCTGGTGACAGGGTGAGACCATATCACAACACAAAAACAAAAAACCAAACAAACCAGTGTATCTTTGTTTAACAGAAACCTTTGGAAATATGGGCCCATGTGGAAAGCAGATAATCAGTGGTATCCCTCTCAACAAAACTTGGAAGCCAGTGGAATAGCCTTTTCTAAAGCAAAGACCTACAGCTCACAAAGTGCTAGGAGTCTAAGGAAACCTGTTGACACAATATGTGCATTGACAGCCAGCTGCCACAAGATGGCAAAATTCTCAGGAAAAGGAATGAGGTTGTTTCAAGTCTGAAATCTTACTTTTGCCTTCTCCACTTAGAATATACTTTTTTTTTAGATACTGTCTTGAGTTTTCCATTTAATAAGAGCTAACTTATAAGAATGTGGTATTTCTTTGGCCTGAAATCTCTTCCACCCTTTCCTCCCTCCCTCCCCTGTTGACTCACATTCATACTCAGTTATCACCTAAGATATTATTTCCTTAGAGAACCTCACTTCCCTGGACTGTGATCCCAGCTATTTGGGAGGCTGAGGCAGGAGAATCACTTGAACCCAGGAGGCGAAGGTTGCAGTGAGCCAAGATGGTGCAACTGCACTCCAGCTTGAGCAACAAAGGTCTCAGAAAAAAAAATGCAGAGAAGAAGGAAAGTGATTGTATGCGTACACTCACTCCCAGAGCATCTTGCCCTTAGCCATCAAGACTTTACACTCTTGAACTTTCTAACTTCTAGATTTTAAGCTTCATATAAGGGCAAGGGACCATGTTGATCTTTTTGCAGTTCAAACCTAGAGGCCAGCCCAATGTTTGAGTTATAGGGGGTACTCAGTAAGTATTTGGTCAATGAATAAATTAATGGTAGATTTTAGGGGGAAAAAATCTTTCCACCAAAAATAAGCAGATAAACTTGCAGCTACCAACTCTGTATAATGGTGGGAGACTAGCAATGCATATGAATTACTTAATAATTCTTTAGTATCACACTATTTTCCATAATTGTTAATGTAATTTAACCATCAACTCTTGGAGAAGTCAGCTAGAGTAATAATAACTGAGTCTCTGGTGGCTCATAGAACAGCTTGGACCTAGTGTGAAGAGGGCATTTCCTCCTGGCAGCCACTTCCGGCAGCTGAATGACTTCTCTCCAGCATCAGGGGTGTGAACTGCGGCATTCTCCCGAAGTGTGCTATAGCTGCTCCATGCTTTCCAGCCTTTTGGGTTTGGTGTGTGCAAAAAGCCTGAGCACAATCCATCAGGAAGCTCTGAATAGGATCCTCGCTCCTTTTTTATTTGTGTGCTCATTTCAATTTATCTCGAATTAAATTTAATTAGACATTGAGCACCTGCTGTGTACAGGAAACTGTGCTGAGCGCTTTAGGTGATATTGAGAAGTGAAAGGAAGTTTGCAAGCCAGTAATTCTTATTTCAGCCCTGTGATTCTGTCATTCACATTAAGGTTCTATTTTGGACAAGAGAGTCTTCAGGAGAGCCTGATAGGATCCTGTGTTAGGTAGCAGGTGGGAGCAGGGGTAAGTTGTGAAGTCACTGCGAAGAATATATTCAGTATGTTCTTATTGATTTTATCATTCTAACCACAGAAAGTAAAGCTCAACAAAACTATCCTTCGGAGGAGATAAGCACTAGATTAAAGGATTAGTAAATATTGATTACATTAATTTAAAATTAGTGAGGAGCCAGGCACAGTGGCTCACGCCTGTAATCCCAGCACTTTGGGAGGCTGAGGTGGGCAGATCACTTCAGGTCAGGAGTTAGAGACCAGCCTGTCCAACATGGTGAAACCCCTTCTCTACTAAAAATACAAAAATTAGCTGGCGTGGTGGCAGGCGCCTGCAATCCCAGCTACTTGGGAGGCTGAGGCGGGAGAATTGCTTTAATCCAGGAGATGGAGGTTGCAGTGAGCTGAGATGGTGCCATTGCACTCCAGCCTGGGTGACAGGGTGAGACTCAGTCTCAAAAAAATAAATACATAAATACACGAAATAAAATAAAATAAAATAAAATTAGCAAAGTTCAACTGATGTTCAACATGTTCAGCATAGAGGTATCCTATGTACAAAATCCTGTCTCCAGCTTCACCACTCCAAATATTCCAGCAATAATCTATTTTCTAATAGTTCCCACTTACTGAATACCTGCCCTGGGCTTAAGAATCGGCAGGTATCACCTGCACTGTCAGTCTCACTCATGTCCCATGCCTTCCCTTATGCTGCTACCTCTATTTGGACTGCTCCAGCACCAATAGCCTGGTAAACCACATAGCTTTAAAATCCAGCCCAAGCTTTACATCCTCCAACTAAGACTCCCTCCCTCCTCTGGGACTTCACTTTGTAGTCACTGCTTATTCATATGGACACCAACGCTCGGCACCCCCTACCCAGAGTGTGAGGGCAGAAACCTTGCCTAATTCCTGTGGTACTTCCGAGCTCTAGCACAGGGCTCAGGACGTTGAAGAACCTCATTCCCTCATGTGTTCCCAAAGTTTTCCACAGATGAGCTGATGGCCTT
The DNA here is from genome assembly GCA_963574635.1 of Cheracebus regulus. Taxonomy (NCBI): domain Eukaryota; kingdom Metazoa; phylum Chordata; class Mammalia; order Primates; family Pitheciidae; genus Cheracebus; species Cheracebus regulus. Next base: position 27,478 of record CAUYQU010037340.1, read on the forward strand.
TGAATCAGGAGTCACAGACTCTATCTTCCCAACATATCCATAGCCACGGCCCTAAAATACAAATTGCTTTTCATGAGAAACTGTTTTAAGAATCTGAGAGTCGTCTGAGCTGGAATCTTAAAGATCACATCTAATCCTCTTTCAAGTGAAAATTAAGAGCAGAAAAGTTCAAAGACTTGTTTCAAGTCCCAAGATCTTGCAAGAAAAGCAAGGTGTGTGTTAGTTTTCTATTGCTGCATAATACGTCACCACAAACTTAAAGGCATACAACTACATTCATTCATTAGCTCACAGTTCTGTAGCTTCCGAGTCCAGCATGGCCTGGCTGGGTTCTCTGTTCAGGCTCTCACAAAGCTGAAGCAAGATGTCAGCCAGGCTGAGTTCCGGTCTGGAGGCTCTGGGAAAGACCTGCCTAAGCCCATTCTTGTGGGCAGGTTCAGTTGCTTCCAATTGAAGGACAAAGGTCCCATTTCCTTGCTGGCCATTGGCTGCGAACTGCTCTCAGCTCCTCGTGGTCTCCTCCATCAAAGTAAAGACATTGCAGCAAGCTCTTTGAATCTCTCTGACTTGTGCCACTGCTCCTGGCCAGAATGAACTCTCTGCTTTTAAAGGTCTCCTCTGCTTTTAAAGGTCTTGTCTGCTTAGACCAGGCCCACCTGTATACTCTCTTAACATCAGCTGTGCCATATAATATTTACTGCCCTATAATCATGACAGTAAAAGCAATCAAATTCAGAGTCCTAAGGTTTATATAGAATGTGCACATGGGATGGCAAGGAGGGAAATCTTAGAAGACAGAATCCTGCCTACCATGCAAGGATTTGGGAATCATTCAGACATAGATTTGATAGCAACATTACCACTTAACATCTCTCCAACTGGACAAATCATTAAATTTCACTGAGCCTATGTTTCTTCCTCTGCAGGACGAGAATAATAAATATCCCACATGCTTATAGATGCCTTTTGTAAGGGTTACAGAGAAGATGGATATGAAAGTGCCTTTTAGTTTTTTGAGATGCAGTTTTGCTGTCACCCAGGCTGGAGTGCAGTGGCCATGATCTCAGCTCACTGCAACCTTTGCCTCCTGGGTTCGAGCGATTCTCCTGCCTGAGCCTCCCGAGTAGCTAGGATTACAGATGTGCGCCACCATGCCCAGCTAATTTTTCTATTTTTAGTAGAGATGGGGTTTTACCATGTTGGACAGGCTAGTCTTGAACTCCTGACCACAGGTAATGTGCCTGCCTCAGCCTCCCAAAGTGCTGGGATTACAGGCATTACTCACTGCACCCAGTCTGAAAGTGCTTTTAAGGTATAAGGTGCTACCTGGCAGGGTCCAAAGTATTGTGTGCAGGTATATGGCACCCCTTAGACAAAAAAATCTTTAAGGTTAGAGGCTTAAGGACGTGACAAACCAGGGACTGCCTCCCCTGCATGAACCTTACTGTCTTTTAGTGACAATAAGATGGAAGTTTAGGGCACCAAGAAACAGACGGTAGATAAGAGTTTCAAATGGCCATTTATTCCTATCCAAGCCACATTCAGATATATCTAGACTGCTCTGGCCCTCAGCTGAAGATGGGATTTCTTCAAGTGACTGGACAGTCCCAAACCTTCATACTGGCATGGTTCATCTAGTACAGCTGGGACCTAACTCAGATGACTGTCCTACAGATTAGAGCAAGGCACTGCAGAGGTGACCAGGCAAGTGTTTCAGCAAGGAACACAGCCTGTCTACTCCTCCCTGCTTCTGAACATTCCTTAGGGCAGAAATTGTGAGTTATGATAATAACTCTCTAAATTTAGAACACTGAGGGGCAAGATTCTCTATTGTCTGAAAGAGCCACTGAAAGCAGGCCAACATAAACATCTGTAGGAGCTCCATTTTTCTCTTCCTTCAGTGTGGTTTAGTTTCTGAGAAAGAAGCACACAGACTTTGGTGCAACTTGCTTAAGAACTATTATAGTACATGAACTGTTTCCTCCTTGAGCAGAAGAAATCATTATGTGATGGTCTCCTTCAACTCTTCCTTGCTAAATACACAGGGCCTGGCACATAACAATTATTTCAAAAAGCATGTACAGAATGAATAAATGAAACCAACCAGCCAGTGAGCTGGAACCCAGTTATCTTCACTTCCCAGCAACTTTTTTTAGTATACAATTCTATTTCCCACTATACTGGCCTCGTGGCTACCTTCTGAACAGAATTAATAAGTAAGTACTGAGGCTCTAGCTAAACTTAAATGTGCTAGCTCCAACAGTCCTCAGAAATCCTAAGCCAGGCTGTCAAGTTGAAACTATCTCTCGACAATAGCTGTGCAGCTGTGGAAGTCAGCAGCACGCTGACCATCTGCTCCTTTCTTCTCTAGGGAGCTGAGCTGAAGGAATTCAAGGAGGTTAATGAGCCCTCTCTGGCTCATGTAGTCTTGCACAATCTGTAGGTCTGGGTCTCATCCATTTTAGAAGATAAACACACACATGAAATGCCTCTGGTGTGCACATGCCTATGCAATGATTAGAGCTCTCTTGCCAAAGTGATATGTGAACTTTTTAGAGGTTATAAAGGAATACTAGAAAACTACTCAGCCTTTGTAGTTCAGGATTATGACCCTTGATTTCTCCACTTATTAACTGGGTAAACTTTGGTTCCTTTTTACCTCTCTGAGCCTCTGGTTCTTCATATATAAAATAGGAATAATACAGAGTTATGCTTTGCAGGGCTATCATGACAATTAAGTGAATTAAGTGTGCAAAGTGCTCAGTACAGAATAGGCATTCAACACATGGGCTATTGTGGTTATTGGTATGTAACTAAACTCCCTCTCGAATACATTTCTATACATTTACTTCTTCAAACCATCCATGGTATTGAAACCAAAGGTTTGAAACTATTCCATAAAGATTCACTAACTGACTAATACACACAAGCACCTGCACTGGGTGATGAAAGCAGACATTGCTGGACATCAGTCTATTTTCAGTAGACATCAATCTATTTTGAGACAAATTAGAGAATGGCATAGGAGAAAGGGGGAGGAAAATATTTATTGAGAACCCATATTGAGCTAGGCACTGCGCTATGTGCTGGGAATCCCAGGCAAATAAGTCATAGCATTGGAATTTAATGAATTTAATGCTTGATTTTTCATTTCACACATTCCATTCCTTAATAAAGTTCATGAAAGTTCCTATGGCTTTCTGGTTACCAGAATCTCTTCTCTGAATGTCACTAGAGTGGAAGAATGTACCTCAGAGAGTTGCTTCACACTCCAACCAGGCTTCTCCTGGAGTCTCAGCTTGCCACTCCTCTCTATCTTCAGCTTCCCATTTGCAGTGATGAATGACTCGTTTCTGAGGCCTGGGTGCCCTTGGCCTCAATATTACTGTTTTTGAAAGTAATTGTGTTGTGGTGGGATCATCCTGCCCTCTTAATTAAGGGCATTTGTGCTTTGGTCCTTGTCCCATGTTCTCCTGGTCAATTATGCTTATTTATTCCCTGTTGTCAATTTGTCACTAATAAGTCCTCTCATATAATGTTATTACAACACAAGTGATACACTTCTATACAATTTCAGCAAAAAATAGGTATTACTGGAACAAAAAGTGCTTACAGAATCACATGATGAAGAAAACATTTCACAGTGTTGGTTTGTTCTCTATTTCCCACAAATCTACAGTAACAAGTTACAGATTTAAAAAATAACTCTAGAGTTACCCCTCTCAATTGAATAACTCAGTTTTTAAAAAAACTCATCACAGTCCCAATAGCAATCAATCTATTTTGCAACACAAGAATTCTAGAACAATTAAAATGTAAATGTTAAAAGAAACCATAAACATTCCAGAACAAAAATAAGTGAAAAGTCTTATGCCCTTAGGTGGGACATTTCTAAGCATGCCATCAAAAGTAAAAAGCCTTAGGAAAATCAATAGAATTTATTTCGAAAAACATTTAAAACTTTTCTATGGACCCAAATCCCCCATAAACAGATTTATCCCCTAGAAACAAAATAAGAAAAATTTAACAAACATAAAATAGGAAACATAATTTGCAATCCACAAACAAAGAGCACTTAACATACAAAGTGCTTTCACAATTGCAAAATGGGCAAACAATTCAAAAACCACAATATCCAGTAAACAAATGAAAATATATTTGAGTTCTCCGATTTAACAAATACAAATTAAAACAATAAGAAATATTTCTTTTCACTCATTAGATTGGCAAATATTAAACTTATGGGTAATGCCAATGTTGGCAAGTTGTGCATACAAACCAGCATTCTCAAACATTCTTAGAAATATAAATGGATTTAGTAGTTTCCAGATCACTGTTTTGCAACATGCAAAGAAAGAAAAAGGATTTAAAAAGTATACCATCTGACTCAGCAATTCCACTCTGGGCATTATCCTAAGGAAATAATCACAGGAGAAGTCACAAAGGTATATGCATGAGGACATTTACTATAACACTGTTCATTATGAAGAAAATTTTAAAACAACCTAATATCTATAGAGGATAGTTAAATAAATCACATTATAGCCGTATAGTGGAATACTATGTTACCATTAAAATTTATAATGATTGTCTCTCTCTTGTTGGCTTTGAAAAAGTAAGCTGCCATTTCTGAAGTCTATGGAGAGGACCACAAGGCAAAGAACTGAGGGTGGCCTTTAGAAGCTGACAGCAGCCCACTGCTGACAGTCAGCAAGAAAATGGTGACTTGTCTATAGCTGCAAGCAGATCAATTCTGCCAATAACCTGAGGGCACATGGAGTTGATCTTTTCCCAGTTGAGCTTCTGATAAGATTGTAGCCCTGGCCAATACCTGGATGGCAGTCTGTTAACAGAAACTGTTGACAGGGCTGATGATGCACAGAAACAGATAGTAAATGTGTGGTGTATTTTTTATTTTGTTTTTGAGCCAGAGTTTCACTCTTGTTGCCCAAGCTGGAGTGCAATGGCGCAATGTTGGCTTATCGCAGCCTCCATCTCCTGGGTTCGAGTGATTTTCCTGCCTCAGCCTCTCAAGTAGCTGGGATTACAGGCGCCTGCCATGGCACCAGGCTAATTTTTGTATTTTTAGTAGAGATGGGTTTCACCACCTTGGCCAGGCTGGTCTTGAACTCCTGATCTCGTGATCCACCCACCTCAGCCTCCCATTGTGCTGGGATTACAGGTGTAAGCCACCACACCCAGCCTAAATGTGTGGTGTTTTAAGCCATTAAGTCTGTGGTACTTTGCTATGCAAAGCTAAGATGTGTTACATAAAAAATAAGTTATATGATATGATCTTATTTTAAAGTACATTTATATTTGAATAACAGTACACATGATATAAAGCACATTAATATTTGAATAACAGTATATATGCTATAACCTTATTTTAAAGTATATTTATATTTGAATAACCGTTTATAGAAAAATGTCTTGGACAACGTAAACCACTATGTGCATTCCTCATCCTTTTCTGCCTTTCTTGAAACTTACTTTTAATGAACATGTATTTTATAAAGATAGATAAATTCTCATTTTTAAGGAAAAAATGATATTCAAAACTTTGGCAAGAGAGTTTGTGATGGTGTAATTTTTGTGTCATCATGATGCTACAGTTTTAAGCCCTTAGAAATTTAGAAGACTAAAGAATTTACATATAACATAAATAACACAGTGATTTTTTTTTCCACTGAGGAGTCTTGTTTTTATTGAGTTGGAACTCGAAGAAGGTTGTTAGGTAAACATGGAATGAAAGTAAAACTGAAGACGGCTGTTCCACATATTACTCAAATCTGTGGAATAACCATCCAAGTTATAGTAATGATATCTACATAGTCCAGATTTCCCATTCAGTGCTTATTTAAAATACCAAAGTCATTTAATTTTTGGTTACAAAATATAAACAGAATAACTATAGAATATACCTTTCGAATGGCTGAAATACACGGATGGAGGGAGAGAAAAAGAGGGATCTTCGTTAGAGAAGACTTTCTAAAGAAATGATGATAGACCTGAGTCTTGAAAATCAAGCTTGAGAGGATCAAGCTACGTGAGTGGAATGGCAGTCCAAGTAGAGGGCCTCCATTACTTATTAATAAGCCCAAGTATGGGCACTGCTCTCTGTGAGACAGTGCTGAGAAATACCAAGTCGACGTTTTCACATCTCTTTTCATCTGTTGCTTACTAAAACAAATTTTTTACATCACCATACTGGTGTTTAGATGTCACACTATTTTTGCATTGATGTATTATGTGGGGCCTGCTTCCTGAGCCACAGAGCTATGTCCTATGCTCATTGTTGATTCCTGTCATCTTTAGGTAGAGTGACCTTGGTGGACTTGGTACAGAAAATTACATTCTTAGGTCCATGTGCTTCCAACTCTGCAGCCAACTGGTATCAGACCATCTGGTCAATCAAACAGCCTCTCCATTCACAGCTGTCACCGTTTCTATCTTCCAGTGTCATCTGCAACATGGGGCTAGTAATGCCTACCTAGAGAAATTAAATGTGAAAATATATGTAAAGTATCTAGCACAGGGTCTGCCACAGAGTACTGATTTGCCTAATGAGTTGTTCTGCAGACACAGGGGAAGGGCTTATTTCTACTGAGCTGTGAGACACAGGACCTCTTGTAAAGGTGGTAAAACAAGATGCAGCTGAGATTGCTAGTTGCTTAAATTCACTCTTCCCTTCATTTTGGAAAAAATAATTTTAAGGGCATCAATGTGCCTAGTTAAGATTATGGTTCCCAGGTATGCGAGGTCATGTTGCTAAATTCGAGTCTGTAAGATGTAGTTAGAAGTTGCTGCGTGGGGCTTCCAGAAAGACCCTTTCTAAACTAAGGATGTGATGGTTGGAGCTCCAACTACTACTTTGGTCCATAAGGCAAATTTGTGGACGGAAGCCAGGCTGTACAGATGACAGAGCCGAACGAGCTTGGGTACCTTCCTTCCACTTTCTTTCATAGGAGAGAGGAAAAAGCCCCTCGTGGGTTTAGGATACTGGAATCTGGGTGTTTCCGTTACACGCAGGCAAACGCCGTCAGTCACTGTCAACTGCTGGGCCTTGCTCTCACCCAGATTCTGCTCCTCGGATTTCTCTGAACCACCTGGGGCCGCGATACCGTAAGAGTTGGGCCGATAGGACCAGGAAAAGCAGGAGGAACAACGCAGGAAGCGCGCCGGGAGAGACGCGGCCAGACGCCTGGCTCCGTCCGCGCTGCTCCAGGGCTCTCCTGGCCCTTCCTCCTTCACTCATCCCGAGAATGCGCGCGGAGAGCGGGGAGCCAGCTCCGCCGCCGTCCTTCACCGGCGCCCCTTCATGACCAGCACCGTCCCCTAGCCGTCCTCGCGCCGTCCCCTTAGCTAGGGTCCCCTCTCCGCCCCCGCGCCATCCCCTCAGCCTCCCTCACCGACCCCTGACGGCCCGCGCCAGTTCGAAAATGCCCAGAGCCACCGTTCTCGTCACTGTCCTCTTCGGGCCGCCATTGGCCGGCACACGTCACGTGCGGCGGGCGGCGGCTGCCATTGGCGGGCGAGCGGGCGCGCTGAGAGCAGCGCCGGGGACGCGGCCTTCGCAGGGGCGCCCCACCGCGGGGAGCAGCCTAGGCGCTAGCAGGAGAGCGTTGTCCGGCGGGCGGGGCCAGGACCCCTCTGCCTCCAGGGCGCGTCGGGACCCGCGGGGATCCGCATCGCTACACGGGGGTGCGCAGGGCCTGACCCCCGGGCCCGCTACTCACAGACCCTCCGCGGAGCACCGTCTCCCGGCCGGCCGCAACTTGGTCAGTCGGCCGCAGATGACTTGCGAGACAGACGCGCGTCCCGCTGACCCAGCCGGCGCCCAGGGCTTGGAATCACGAGCGGGAAAAGGTTCGGAATCCGCATCTAGTTTAGCGGCACACTCAGTATGGCTCTTTCAGATTTTTTTTTTTTTTAAACGTCTAGTTATTAAGTGATGCGTGGTTGGAGGCAAATCATTGACGGTCGTGAGCTTCAAACTAAAGTTTAAACGTCTTGGGTTTGAGGGTCTTACCTTCAGTTATCTGCTGAGAGGTGCCAGGAGAACCCCCACGTTCAGGCTGGGAGGTGCTGGGAGAACCCCCACGTTCTGGGGTGGCTGGTGCCTCTAAACTGCTGCTGAGAGCGAGCTCAGATTTTTCTTGAGAAGTTGAATATCGGGATTTTTATGTGAAATCTCTTGAGTTGTAAATGTTGGCAAACACGGGAAGACAAACAAAAGACGTTTATAAGCTGGTCCTAGTCTGCCAGTTTGTGACTTCTAATTTAGGTCCAGTTCTGCCGTTAAGTTAGTCACGTGACCTTGACCAAGTCGCTTACCTCTCGGACATGCATTCCCAACATGGGTGAAACTGCTCATGTTCTTAGGGGGCAAAAACAGCTCAGATATTACGCTCTTTGTAGCCTCCCAAGGAGCCTCAGAATAAGCAGATACACATTACACCTATGGCATTGACATTTTATGGGGGTGACAGATTCGGAAATAAAATGTCTAAAACGTCTCCTGGGAAGACAGGGAGAAAATGAAGAAAAGATTGAGAAACTGCTTTAGGGAGGTGGATAAGCAGATGATCCTGTGGTAGTTGTGTGTGTGGAAGGATTAAAACATACTAGCATTCATAGGCTGAGGGCTGGAAAACCCCGAGAGGTCTATCTTATAAAAGTTCTGTGCCAGGCACTGTTAGCACACATACGCACAGGTACATACATAATACACACACATACATATGCCCACACAATTTTATTTGATCTCCATGACAAAATGTCATTTCATTTACCCTGTGGGAAAACAAGCTCAGAGGGTTTGAGTGACTTGCCACAGTCAGAGCTGTTAATATTAAATGGAAGAACTGGGATTTAAACCCAGATCTATATGGCTCTAAAACCACCCACTCATCCCATTGGTTCCCAGCTTGTCCAGTTGTGTCCATACCTCTTTGTGCACAAGAATTCCACCGTGTGGATTTTTAAAAATGAAAATCTCAGCTCCCACTTCAGAAATGAGCATTCAGTATCGGGGACTGGGCTGGAGGATCTGCATTTTCATACCCTCCTAGGATGATTCCCATATTGGTGACTCAGGGACCATTTTAAGAAAAAGTGTTCTAGTCTAATTTCTCACCCAATCCCAAAGGTTTCATGGGGTTGTACCCAAGGGTCTCAAATTTCTCCTCCCAAGCAGAGATTCCATCTCCTTTTGCAGACAAGTGACCATTCAGGCTTTGGAAGGAAGTATTTTATTGGAGGAAACCAAGGTTTAGGAGACAGCACCCTATGCAGTGGAACAGCTCTCATTTTGACAAGGTCCTAACAATTTTGCTTCGCTTTTTTTAAATATGAGCTTCCTTCTGTACTATTCTCATCCTCCTTGAAAACTAGGTTCAAAGCATTTATTTGAAAGTTACTATTAAACTTCTATTATTTATTTACTTATTTTGAGACAAGGTCTCACTCTCACCCAGGCTAATCTCATACTCCTGGGCTTAAATTAAGCCTTGGCTTCCTGTAGTGCTGGGATTGCAGGTATGAACCACCACACCTGGCCTCACAGTTCTCTTAAAAGCACATCCTTTTTCCCTCCCTCCCTCCCTCCCTGCCTCCCTCCCTTCCTCCCTCCCTTCCTTCCTTCTTTTCCTTCTTTCTTTCTGTTTGAAACAGAGTCTCGCCCTGGTGCCCAGGCTAGAGTGCAGTAGTGCAACCTCAGTTCCCTGCATCCTCTACCTGCCAGGCTCGAGCAATCCTCCCACCTTGGCTTCCCAAGTAGGTGGGATTACTGATGTGTGCCACCGCACCCAGCTACTTTCTTGTATTTTTTATAGAGATGGGGTTTCGCCATGTTGCCCGGGCTTGTCTTGAACTCCTGGGCTCAAGTGATCTCCCTGCCTCGGCCTCCCAAAGTGCTGGGATTACAGCTGTGAGCCACCGTGCTCAGCCTGCACATCCTTTTTCAAAACCAACAACTGCCTCAAAGTCTGAACATTTTCTTTGCTCTAAATTAAGCAGTAGAGAGGATGTGAAAATCTATACACTGAAATGTTTTTTCAGAATTATGTTTTATGTAATTATATATTTCTTTTTCTAAAAATGATATAAGTTGAATAATCAAAACATTTCTTTGCAAGTATTATCTAGATTGTTTCATGTACTTAATGTGTTGTTACCGAAAAAGTTATCTTTTATTTTTCTGGTTTCTGTGGAGGCAACATGGGGTAGAGGAAATAAAGTGGGTTTAAGGAAGAACCAGTGTTCTAATCCCAAATCTAGTACTTTCTAGTTATGTGACCTTGGGCTGGTGACTTCCTTTCTGATTCTCAGTTCTTGCTCTCGGATTCTCACTTTCCTGATCTTTCAAATGGGGACAGTGCCTCCAGGGTTGTGACAGTTACATGAGAACATGTGTAATGCCCTAGCAGAGTGCCAAGCACAACCATTTTCTATTAATATTAGTTCTTTTTCTCTCTCATCTCTTTAGAGCAAATTTATGAGTTCCTGTTTTGCTGTAATATTTAAGATCATTTTCATTTCCAAAAAGATACATTTTCTGAAGCACTTAACTATATGTGAGATGTAAAAAAAAAAATTATAAAAATAGTGGGCCATCTTTTTTAAAAACTTTGCTGAGAAAACTAAGGGCAAATTGACTATCTAGTTCCTTATCAGGTTTTGCTCTCTATGACCAAAATCATCCATTTGCTAATTCAGCAGATATTTATGAACACGTTATGTGCCAGGCAGTATGGTAGATGTAGACAATATAACTGTGCAGAAGACAGACAAGGTCCCTAACCTAAAAAATTATATAAGGAAAAGATAGTAAGTAAATAAAACAAAGTAATTACAGATTGTGATAAATGCTTAAACACTAAAACTGAATAACGTCCATGGATTTAACATGGTGAAAAAGTATGTGCCTCGCTGAGTTTAAATTTGTGAAAAAATATTAAGAAATTATCTTAAACTCTTAAATCTCAATTAAGATTTTGAAATTAGATTATGTGTCAGAAAATGGGAGATTTGTGGCCAGGCATAGTGGCTCACACCTGTAATCCCAGCACTTGGGGAGACTGAGGTGGCAGGTCACCTGAGGTCAGGAGTTGGAGACCAGCCTGGCCAACATGATGAAATCCCGTCCCTACTAAGAATGTAAGAATTAGCAGGATGTGGTGGCATACACTTGTAATCCCAGCTACTTAGGAGACCAAGGCAGGAGAATCACTTGAATCTGCGAGACGGAGGTTGAAGTGAGCTGAGATTGCGCCACTGCACTCCAGCCTGGGCGATAGAGTGAGACTCTGTCTCAAAATAAATAAATAAAAACAAGCAAAAGAGAAACTGGGAGATTTAAGGAAAATAAATGAGAACACAGTTAAAGATTTCCTAGGTCTGAAATGTTTTACAGTTGATCCAAGGGATGTAGTTTACATTTTTTCCATTAAAATGTCAATGTTTTGATAATTTTTCTGCTTCTAAGAAGTTATGTCATTTTTCTTAGAAATCATTCTTTTTAGTAACAATTAATATGGACACTTAATTGTGCCACCAATAATTTTTCTCCGTGGTTTCTCTGAAATTTTTAAATTTTATTTTAAATTGACAGTTTATGGAGTACAAAATGATGCTATGATTTATTAATTCATTGTGGAATAACTAAGTCAAGCTAATTAACATATTCATCACCTCACATATTTTTTGTGACGAGAACATTTGAAATTTACTATTATCAGTTTTGAAATGTATGTGATTCATTTAGAATCATCTTTTGCAGTCGTTCGTAATGTGTTTCTTTTATACCTTATAATGACTAATTCAACTCTTGGGTAGAAAAGATTCTAGGAATTTACATTTTCTCCACTTCTTTGAGTCTTCTGTTTTAGGAATTAAATTGCCTGTTTAATTGATGTTGTGACTGTGTTTTTATTTTATTCTGTTCCCAGTACTCTTTCCCAAGAAGTTTTCGATATAATGTAATATACTGTTACTAACTATATTCACCACACTGTGCAATAGGTCTCAATTTTTAAAAACCCAATCCTTCTTGTCTAACTGATGCTTTGTACCCTTTTGCCTTCATCTTCCTATTCCTCCCAACAACCAGCTTCTGGTAACCACCATTCTATTCTCTGCTTCTATGAGTTCAAGTATTTTAGATTCCTAATATAAGTGGAACATGTGGTATTTGTACTTCTGTGCCTGGCTTATTTCACTTTGCATAATGTTCTCTTAGTTCTCTTACTCCATCCATGTTGTGGCAAATGTCAGAATTTATTTCTTTTTTAAGGCTGAATAGTAGTTCATTGTGTGTAAATACCACATTTTCTTTATCCATTCATCTGTTGATAGACCCTTAGTTTGAGTCCATAATTTGGCCATTGTAAATACTTCTGCAGTTAACATGGGCATGCAGACATCTCTTCAGCTCATTTCAAATATTTTGGGTAAACACCCAGAAGAGGGAATGCTGAATAGGGTGGGAGTTTTATTTTTAATTTTTTGAGGAACCTTCCTACTGTTTTCCATAGCAGCTATACCAATTTACACACCCATCAACAGGACACAACGGTTCCCTTTTTTCCACATCCTTGCCAACACTTATCTTTTGACTTATTCTTAATGCCATTCTAACAGGCATGAGGTGCTATCTCCTCATGGTTTTGATTTGCACTCCCTCACGATTAGTGATGTTAAGCACGTTTTCATGTACCTGTTGGCCATTCGTATGTCTTATTTGGAAAAACGTCTGTTAAGGTCCTTTGCCCATTTTTAATTGGATTATTTGCTTTATTGCTACTGAATTGTATGAGTTTCTGATGTATTTTGGATAATAACCCCTTATCAGATATACGGTTTGCAAACATTTTCTCCCATTCTGTAAGTTGTCTTCTCATTTTGTTGATTGTTCCTTTGCTGTGTGGAAGGTTTTTGGTTTGTTGTAGACCTGCTTTTTTGTTTTTACTTTTGTTCACTGTGCTATTGGTGTCACATCCAACAAATTATTGCCAAGACTAATGTCAAAGAACTTTATCCCACTGTTTTCTTCTAGGAGTTAGTTTTAGGTGTTGGATTTAAGTTTTTAATCCATTTTGAGTTACATAATTTATGTAAGTGGTGTAAGATGGGGGTTCAGTTTCTTTCTCTCTCTCTCTCTCTCTTTTTTTTTGTGTGTAAATATCTAGTTTTCCCAACACTATTTATTTAAAAGATTATCCTTTCCCTATGATGTACTCTTGGCACCTTTGTCAAATATTGACCATATATGCATCGGTTTATTTAGATTAATTTTTTGTCATGGTTTAAAACCTAATCATTGTGTTCTTGGATGGTAAACCTTGTGATATTAACCTGCAACTTTTTGAGTGATAAGTTCTACCACAAGCCATCACCTGCTCTGATTCTGGTGGCTACAAAAGAATACTTCCTCTCTGTTCTTTCTGTGTGGAATGAATAAATATCAGTCTCTAGATTAGACTTCCCTGGCTGGATGCTGCAGTGCACAGCACAGGGAGTTGACCACTATAGGTGGAGAATGATTAGAAGACTCACACATAATTAATCAAGGGAAACAGAATTGCATTTTTTCATCTGTAAGAGTGATTTCTATACATTACAATTCAAGCAGCACCATTTGCTCTCTTGACAACTGTTTTATCCAGTAATTTGTGTCAATGTTCCTTGCAAAAGGAAAGTTGCCTTGTCCTGTATGTTATGAACTCAGAACATTGTTTTATCAAATTTTGAGCACTTACTTTGTGCCAGGCATTGTAATGGTTTAAACGGATCTACTACAAGATTATGTGGCCAAATCCTGTATGCTTAAGAAGGTCTAGGTAATGTTAGCTTTCATGGAAACATTTTCTCATTTAGAATCATGACTTTGCAGTCAATCTTAATGTGTTACTTTTATACCTTATAAAGACCAATTCAACTCTTAGGTGGAAGATTCTAGGAATTTACATTTTCTTCATTTCCTTGAGTCTTCTGTTTTAGGAATTAAATTGCCTATTTAATAATTAGTGCTGTGACTATTTATACTTTATTCTTTTCCCAATACTGTTTCCCAAGAAGTTTGCAGTATGTCTTTTAAAAATAACACTGTTTTCTTCTCAAAGTAATATGTATTGCCAAATTTAGAAAATATCGGAAATCAGAAAATAAAAACCACCCGTAATCCACCCTGTTAATATTTTGGTCTGTATTTTTCCAGTCTTTTATATATGTGTATGTGTGCGATTCTTTTGTAAAAATGAGATCATACTCTGTTCTCTTTTGTAGCTTGTATTTGTTTTATCTAATATGTGGTAAATAAGTAGACTTTTTACTCACATTATTCTTTTTAAACGGAATTTTTTTTTTTTTTCTAGAACAGGGACCAGAAGACTACTGTTAATAAATTACTGTACAGGATAAATTGAGAAACCCAAATTGTAACCCAGGAACAAAATCCACTTCTGTGCTCCTTTCTATCCTTAATTCTTCCTGCCCCATTCCCACCCCATAAGCCCAATGTAGGAGGATTCTGTTGGAGAAGATACTGAAGGAAGGTTATCCAGTCAGAAAAATAGCACTTTAAGTTCTCTTTTTTGTAGAGCTTTTCAACTGACTCTTCGGCATGTTCTACGAGTAATCGTTCTTCAGAATGATCTACTGTTAATGTACAAATATATTTGACTATTATCTCTGTTTTGAAATACTCAATGTTTTTTACTTCATTCTAAATGTCTTTGTATTCTATAAGAAATTATATACAAATAACCCAGGCCACAGATTAAATAAATTTATACTAGATATTAAAAACAATGCTATGAATGTATTTTAAAATGTAACGTGAAAATATATTTCTAAAAATGTACGTAATAGTAGCCAGTGCAGCCATAGTCATTTGAAAATTGCATTTTTATTCCCATAAAACATTGACTATGAAAATGTAGAAAATACCAATTAGGCTCAGGTGTTGTGGCTCACACCTGTAATCCCAGCACTTTGTGAGGCCAAGGCAGGTGGATTGCTTGAGCTCAGGAATTCAAGACCAACCTGGGCAACATAGTGAGGCCTTGTGCCTACAAAAAAATTTTTAAATGAGGCAGGAGGATTGCTTGAGCCCAGGAGGTTGAGGCTACAGTGAGCCATGATCATGCCACTGTACTCTTGCCTGGGTTACAGAGCAAGACCTTGCCCCCCAGAAAAAAGTAAAATAAAAGAAAATACCAATAAGCAGAAAAGAAAAAAAAATCATTTACAATTCTACCACTGTGAATATTCCATTAGTTTACTAATCTGTCTCTTTCTTAATCTATAGTAGATTCTATTAAAAATGATTGTATCAAAGGATAGCTCCTATGAGTGTTTTTTGACCCTCGTTAAAAATCAAATTGCAACAAATTTAACTTAACGATCTTTTATTAGGGATAAATGAATTGGGCAGCATCCCATCTGAAGACTTCAAAAGCCACTCCAATGAGCTGAGCAAAGGAGGTGTGCTTTGTAAGTAGAAAAAGGCTGAAGAAAACAGAAAGAAGGAGCAGAAAAACAGATTGGTAGTTACAAAGTTACTATCCTTACAGGATTCAGAGGAGACTTTTTTTTTTTTTTTTTGAGACCGAGTTTCGCTCTTGTTACCCAGGCTGCAGTGCAATGGCACGATCTCAGCTCACCACAACCTCCACCTCCTGAGCTTAAGCAATTCTCCTGCCTCAGCCTCCCAAGTAGCTGGGACTACAGGTGCACGCCACCATGCCCAGCTAATTTTTGTATTTTTAGTAGAGACAGGGTTTTACCATGTTGACCAGGATGGTCTCGATCTCTTGACCTCATGATCTACCCGCCTTGGCCTCCCAAAGTACTGGGATTATAGGCGTGAGCCACCACGCCCAGCCAGAGGAGACTTCTTTACCATGCCAGCTCAGGTAAACTGGGCCTCTACTGATTGCTGTGAATCTCTAGTGTTTTGGAAAATTGGCTCATTTCAGAGTTCAGGTTAATTACATTCATGAGTGACTCCATTCTGGTTTGGTCTGGCCAGTTGAGCCTAGTCCAGGAACTGAGTCCAAAACAATGGCTTCCTATAATTTTTATTTGACATCCTCTTTATTTAAATTGAACATGTGTACATTAAGTATCTATTTTTAACCTAGTCCATGAACAAATGGTCTTATTCCTATTTTAAGATC
The DNA here is from genome assembly GCA_963574635.1 of Cheracebus regulus. Lineage (NCBI taxonomy): Eukaryota > Metazoa > Chordata > Mammalia > Primates > Pitheciidae > Cheracebus > Cheracebus regulus. The sequence goes on from CAUYQU010037340.1 coordinate 43,659, forward strand.
AGAATCTTTTATCCACCCTGTGAATAAACCACAGCAGGTTTAATTTCATTCCAGATCAATTTCCCTTGGATACTTGTAGATATCTGGGCCATCATGTGTCTTTAGTGAAAGGTGTTAGTAAAAACTAATTTTTAAAGTTTGTGTTAGTCATTTGAGGAATAATATAATAATAGAATATATAGAAACATACAAAGGAAAAAAGCTATACTCCCATCATTAGCATTTTGGTCAATCTGTTTCAGTTTGTGTATATTTATTTTTACATATTTGTACACAGTTTCGTATTTGGCTTCCTTTATAGAAAATTTTACCATTAAACGTTGATTTTTAATATATTGCCATGATAATGTTCTGCAGCTAATGCCAAAACATGTCTTTTCCAACTCTTTTTACCTGAAGACTCCTAGATGCTGACCATCCTGACTTGGATAATTTGTAATATTCACTATCATCATTGCTATTACTTCTTGAACACTTCTTATGCTTCAGATACTTTGTATCAGTGGCCTACCTGAACAAGGTCTCCTTCACCATGTCCATTGAACATTATTATTGGAGAGCTAACTCTTTTTTTTTTCTACCTCATAGTTGAGTTGGTATTTTCAGCCCCTATGCTGACTGATCTTTACATCTTCCTTCATTCTATATGCCTATTTTGCAAAAGTCCTATCATGCCTCCAATGTAATCAGCCTTAGCATGCCAGGATATACAAATCAACTGACTCTAGTTCAGTGTTTTCTTTCCTTTGAGCAAAAGCTCTTTGAAAACAGAGATAATAAGCAAGGACCACAGGGGTGGTTTTCCTCTCTCTGTGATTAATTGCATTTGTTGTCTGGTGCACATGGGGAAAGGATCGTCGTTTAGATCATTTTCTTCTGTCCCATCTGATGCCACTGTTTAGATAGTTCAAAACAGGGAAAATGGAGTCCTGCTAATTACTTGTGGATTTTTAAAGTGTGAATGCCCTTAGTATCTTAAATTCTTATAAAGAGATTGTAGAATAATTATACTTTTAGCCTATACCTTCTGAATTCTGTTTTCTAAGTGATTATTACTTGGATCCTTGGTAGACCTCCTTAATAGACAAATCAACTTAAAAATCCCTCAAATTTGTAAAGCTGTAGATAAAATTGAACTGTTTTTATTAAATTTTAGGTTTTCTCTTGCTGGCCAGTTTTACCTGAATACTGCATTGTTTATTTTGTTACTCAAATTATTTCTGCTTTTGCCATTGGGAGCTCTTTCAGTTGCTTCTGAATCTTTTTGACATTCTTATCAGTCTCTGTGTTTTGAGCACTTCCCCACTTTTCTGGCACTACATGATGTTCCAGGCTCATCTTGTATATTCCCTGCTCTAGCCCTAAAATTAATCACTTCAATAAGGACTCCTGGTTTCTTTTATTGGAAAATAGTATTAGAAACCAGATTTGCTCTGATATGCTCATCACTCTTGGAGTGTCATTGCTTTTAGGCCATGTCAGTGACCATAGTTATAGGTTATATGTATATTAACCTGTGTATGCATACATATTTTTATTTCTATTTTTACTCCTCAATGTCTGTATTAAGCTAAAGAAGATTTTTGCCATGATATCTTAGAATCTAACTGAGAACTACACAGTTTATTCTTACCTTTCCTCCTTACTTATCTGTAACTACCCAGTCCATAGTGAGAAACCTGGCTCCTACCATTCACCATGCTTTTACTTATTTTTTCAATTCCAATATACATGTACAGCAGTATCAGAACTATTAACCCATATTTCCATAAAAACCATTACCTACTACAGAACAGTGCTTATATACACTGGGTTTTGTTGTTGTTGTTTTCTTTTACAGTTTCCATTCATTTCCAAAGTTTCTTACACTCCATTCTCCCCTTCCCCTTCAGTGAGAGTATGTCATGTCATGTATTTTTTATACAAGCATACCTCAGGGATATTGCAGGTTGTTTCTAGACCACCACAATAAAGTTAATATCACAGCGAAGCAAGTCACATAAATTTTCTGGTTTCCCAGTGCCTCTAATAGTTATGTTTTCACTATATTGTAGTTTATTAAGTGTGCAGTAGCATTAGGTCTAAAAAAAAATGTATATATTTTAATTTTTAAATATTGCTAAAAAATGCTAAATCAACTGAGCCTCCAGTGAGTCATGGTCTTTTTTGGTGTAAGGTCTTACCTCAGTGATGATGGCTGCTGACTGATCAGGATAGACTTCTGCTGAAAGCTGTGGTGGCTGTGGCTGTTTCTTAAAATAACAATGACGTTTGCTGCATCAGTTGACTCTTCTATCATGAAAGGTTTTTCTGTAGCATGTGATGCTGTTTGATAGCACTTTACCCACAGTGGAACGTCTTACAAAATTGGAGTCAGTCCTCTTAAACCCTGCCACTGCTTTATCAACCAAGCTTAAGGAATATTCTAAATCCTTTGTTGTCAGTTCAGCAGAGTTTGCAGATCTTTACTAGATGTAGATTCCCTATCAAGAAACCACTTCCTTTGCTCATCCATAAGAAGCAGTTCCTCATTCATTCAAGTTTTATCATAAATTTGTAGGAATTTAGTCACATTTTCAGCTCACTTCTAATTCTACTTCTTTTGTTGTTTCCACTACATCTGCAGATACCACTGAAGTCTTGAACCTCTCCAAATCATCCATGAGGGTTGTAATCAAGCTTCTTCCTAACTCTTATGTTGATATTTTGACCTGCTCCCATGAATCACAAATGTCCTTCATTGTGATTCATAAAGGAGAGTTCCTATTATTCTCCATTCTTGTCAGTACTGATATTTGCTAGTTTTTACAAAAAGTCCATTCTAGGCCAGGCATGGTGGTCATGCCTGTAATCCCAGTGCTTTGGGAGGCCAAGATGGGTGGATCACAAGGTCAGGAGTTCGAGACCAGCTGGCCAATATGATGGAACCCCATCTCTACTAAAATACAAAAATTAGCCAGGTGTGGTGGTGGGCATCTGTAGTCCCAGCTACTAGGGAGGATGAGGCAGGAGATTTGCTTGAACCCAGGAGGCGGAGGTTGCAGTGAGCCAAGATGGCACCACTGCACTCTAGCCTGAGTGACAGAGTGAGACTCTGTCTCAAAAAAAAAAAAATCCATTCTAATAGATGTGTAATGATATGCATTAGGGTTTTAGTTTGCACATCCCCCAAACTGAGCATCTTTTCCTATACTTATTTTCTATCTATATGTTTTCTTCAGCAGTATGTGTGTTCAGATCATGTGCCCATGTTTTTCGGTAGAAATTTAAAAATATATCAAGGTTTTATTTATAATTAAAAAATAATTGTAAAGTTCAAATAATACAGAAATGTATAAAGGGAATAAAATAGGATATACTCTCCCTCTTTGCTCCACACCTTAATCTCTGATAATGACTCCCCTGTCTCTATTAAAAATACAGTAAATTAGCCGGACGTGGTGGCTTGCGCCTGTAGTCCCAGCTACTCTGGAGGCTAAGGTGGGAAAAACACCTGAGCCCAGGAGGTCAAGGCTGCAGTGAGCCGTGATCACACCACTGCACACCAGCCTGAGTGACAGAGTGAGATCCTGTCTCAAAAAAATAAAAACTCCAGCAAACCAAAGATCATGTAGCTTTTCTCCAATATTTTCTTCTAGAAGTTTGATAGTTTCTGCATTTACATTTAGGTCTGAGATACATTGAGTTAATTTTTGTGTAAGGTGTGATGAGGTTGAATTCACTGCATATAAACATCCAGATGTCTTGCATCATTTGTTGAAAAAACTTTTCTTTTCTCCATTGGGTTGTCTTTGCACCTTTTTCAAAAATCAGTTGACTATATTTTTCTGGGTCAATTTCCACTCTCTCTATTCTGTTCCATTGATTGATGTGTCTAATGTTTTGCCCCTCTATATTTATTGTTGTAGCTTTACAAAGTCTTGAAATCAAGTACTGTGAATCCTACAACTTTGTTCTTCTTTTCCAGAATTGAATTGGCTATTCTAGCGCCTTTCCCTTTTCATGTAAATTTTAGAATAAGCTCGTATATGTCTACAAAATACCTGGCTGGGATTTCAATATGAATTTCATTACACCTTAGAGAGAATTAGTATCATTACTATGTTATCTTTCAATCACAAACACAAAATATTTCTTCATTTATTTAGATTTACTATAAGTTCCAGTGTACATGTGCAGGACGTGCAGGTTTGTTACATAGGTAAATGTGTGCCATGGTGGTTTGCTGCACAGATCAATCCATCACCCAGGTATTAAGCTCAGCATTAGCTGTTCTTCCTGATGCTCTTTCTCCCCCAACCCACCAACAGCCCCAGTGTATGTTGTTCCCCTCCGTGTGTCCATGTTTTCTCATTGTTCAGCTCCCACTTGTAAGTGAGAACATGTGGTCTGTGTCAGTTTGCTGAGGATGACTTTGTATCTTGCAGCCTTGCAAAACTCACCTGTGTGATAGTTATTCAATAGATTCTCTGGGGCTTTCTGCATGCATGGACAACCATGATAGATAATTACCTTATCTGTTAATAAAGAGAGCTTGCTTTCTTTCTAATCTGTATGCCTTTCTCCCTTTTTCTTGTCTTATTACACTTAGCTGGGACTTTTAATATGAAGTTGATCATGAAGTCCTTGCCTACACGTATGTCCTGAATGGTTTTGCCTAGGTTTTCTTCTAGCGTTTTTATGGTGTTAGGTCTTATATTTAAGTCTTTAATCCATCTGGAGTTAATTTTAGTGTAAGGTGTCAGGAAGGGGTCCAGTTTCTGCTTGCTGCACATGGCTAGCCAGTTTTCTCAACACCATTTATTAAACAGAGAATCCTTTCCCCATTGCTTGTTTCTGTCAGGTTTGTCAAAGATCAGATGGTTGTACATGTGTGGTGTTGCCTCCGAGGCCTCTGTTCTGTTCCATTGGTCTATATCTCTGTTTTGGTACCAGTACCATGCTGTTTTGATTACTGTAGCCTTGTAGTGTAGTTTGAAGTCTGGTAGTATGATGCCTCCCACTTTGTTCTTTTTGCTTAGAATTGACTTGGCTCTGTGGGCTCTCTTTTGGTTCCATATGAAGTTTAAGGTGGTTTTTTCCAGTTCTGTGAAGAAGGTCATTGGTAGCTTGATGGGAATATCATTGAATCTGTAAATTACTTTGGGCAGTATGGCCATTTTCATGATATTGATTCTTCCAAGCCATGAACATGGAATGTTTCTCCATCTGTTTGTGTCCTCTCTTATTTTGTTGAGTAGTGGTTTGTAGTTCTCCTTGAAGAGGTCCTTTATGTTCCTTGTTAGTTGTATTCCTAGGTATTTTATTCTCCTTGTAGCAATTGTGAATGGCAGTTCATTCTTGATTTGGCTCTCTTTAAGTCTGTTATTGCTATATAGGAATGCTTGTTATTTTTGCACATTGATTTTGTATCCTGAGACTTTGCTGAAGTTGCTTATCAGTTTAAGGAGATTTTGGGCTGAGACGATGCGCATTGGCAACAAAAGCCAACATAGACAAATGGGACCTAATCAAACTCCACAGCTTCTGCATGGCAAAAGAAACAGTCATTAGAGTGAATCGACAACAAACAGAATGGGAAAAAATTTTTGCAATCTACCCATCTGACAAAGGGCTAATATCCAGAATCTACAAAGAACTAAAACAGCTTTACAAGAAAAAAAACAAACAAGCCCATTCAAAAGTGGGCGAAGGATATGAACAGACACTTTACAAAAGAAGACATGCATGAAGCCAACAAACATATGAAAAAATGCTCATCATCACTGGTCATTAGAGAAATGCAAATCAAAACTACATTGAG